>JAQFVV010006436.1:0-295257 GCA_028023455.1 Epiperipatus broadwayi | reverse complement strand
TGAAAAATAAAATAGTAGCAAGGGATATTTTATTCAAGAAGAAATAATAAAACGGATTGTATCATATTGACAATGCTTATAAAATATTCACTTATATTATATTTATTTTACTGAGCTTAAAAAAATATTGCTTCTGAGAAATGTAATAAAAAGTATTGATTAATATGGCTAAGATAAGTTATTAGAAAATATTTTGGTGAAAATATCCATTAAATTGTTAATTCTGTTTATTTTTGTCTATATATCTATAAATGTTGATTATTTATGGCTATTATAAATAGATAAACAATGCGTTAATATTTATATATAAAGAAAACATAAAAAAAATGATTCTGTCATATATATTTGATCAGATTTCTTTTTTTGTTAAAAAATGTTTTTCTAATAAAGATCACTTTCTGCTCAAAATATTGGACATTGTTATTTATTTATTCTATTTGAATGACTATTACTTATTTATATGTAATACTCAAAGTTCTCTCACAAAGAACAATTTAAATTAGCATTTAAATGTGTATATAAATTAACTTTAGAGATTTTGTAATTTTTAGCTACGTAAAAAGAAGGTTTAATAATTTACAGATAATTTACAATGTATACCTAATGTCGTGCTTTATGAGTGAGTTTAAATTCCAAGCTAGGTAAACATAATCATTTTAATCTGTCTGATTTAGTGTCATTATGGTAAAGATTTAGACTTGATAATAAAAAATTGCTCAACCCACAATTCAAATATCACATGATTTCCAGATCAACCTAGTCATTCAATAATATTTTTATTAAGAAAATAAAAAAAAGATGATCTTTAGGATTGTTAAAAAATTAGTAATTTTTTGATAAAGGAGCATGTACTGTCTTTGAGTTAACGTTTGAATATGTTATACTAATAATGGTTCATTTTATATGCAGATAGAGGCATAATAATTCATTTTCTTGTTTGTTTTCATTTTTAGTATTTTTAACTTGAAATAGGTATTGATTTTTATCATAGCCATTTGCTAACAATATATTATTTATATGATGGTTTCTTCTTTTATATGATCTATCAGAAAGAATTATTGCTTTGATAAATAGTGTTTAGCTATAGAAGAATCTGAACTGGATGATGATGAAAGAAAATTGGGAGTATCTGTTAGTATCTGTGTACTTTTCAGAAAGCTAAGAGAATGATAAAAAATTATTTTGTTTCAGATTCTATTTCTATTGTAAATGTAATATCAGAATGTATATTATTTAAATGTTATAAAATAAATCTTCTAATTTATCTTTACGATGTTTACCAGATAATGGCGTTCATCTATGTATCTTAGCCAAACAACAGGTTTTAAAAGGACTGATTCCAAGGACATAGTTCTATATAATATAACAAATCAGCTGCTTCTCATAAGGAAATAAGAGAACCCACAGGTCCTATCAGAGCCAATATAGTCAGGCAAAATATCATTGAGAAATAATATTCGAAAACTGTTATCTGGAATATATGTAAATAAAAAAGAAGCACAAACTAATCGAATATCATCTGTATTAACTTTGATTTTTTTAAAAAGAAAACAATTGTATTGAGTTTTTATATATGACTTTAATTAATGGATGGTATTGTAGATTTTATCAAATAAGATAAAAAATCTACAGCTAAATTGAATGAATAAAAGAGATCCTAATGCACTTACTATTGGACAAAGGGGGTGGGTGGGTATCTGTTTTATAACTGGGAAACCCTATGTATTGCTGCATTAACCATGCAATCAGTCTTCCCTCATACCAGTTGAATAAATTCCAGTGTCCAGAGATTGCTTTAATATATGATGATGAATAAAATATTATAAAAATGTATATATTGATTTAAAGATATTATATTGCTTCAGTTATATATATATATATATATATAAATAAATAATCAAAACTACCCCAAATCCAAAATTAAAACAGACTTAGCATAAAAATACTATAGAAAGCCCCAACCTAAGGTTTCACTGCTACAAGCAGACTTCTCCAAGTGTAAAAAATTACAAAAGCTACACAATATATATAATATTAACAACTACCCACACAAATCCATTTACTTCCCATCCACCATAATGTTAAAAGAGACTCTTAAATAAATTAATTGCTTCAGAATAATAAATTTTTCAATAATAAAGACTCTTTAATTCTTCTTTTGAGTCTCGTTTCTCTCAAAAGAGACCAACCTTAGCTTCATCACAAAATCAATGAAGTTAGTGGCCTATATCTGTTTTCATATGGACATTACAAAGCAAGAACTAAGATATCTATTTACCCAACTCTACTTTTATGAACCTTTATTCTTTCATTTTAAACACAAACTTCCTCTGACCTATGTAAACTTTCTTACTTGCTAAATAAACAAGGGATAGGAAATATACTACATCAGGAATAATCTTTCTATCAAAAACTTCTTTTGTAATTATTTAACTAAGATTATTCAATGTAACACCCCTTTTCCAAGCAATTTTCTTATCCAAACAATTTACTATTTTCTATACATTGTTTGTGAAGCCAATAGTAAGTGATCGAAATAAGAAAATTACTTAGAAGATGGGGGCATTATAATAATGTTGTTAAATAATACGAAGTCATGATAGAAGAGCTATTCCTAGTGTGTAGTATATTTTATCCTTATTTATTTAGTAAAAAGTTTTACATGGGTCAGAAGTAATTTGGTTTGAAATAAGAAGAATAAAGGATTATAAAAACAAAGTTAAAGCTAGAATATCTTAGTTCAGCTACCATATCAAGACAAAGAAAGAATATCAGGTCTACGTTATTGATTTTGATAAATGGCTGAGACTATCTTCTTACAAAAGAAAATGAATCGAAAATTAAAGAGTCTTTATTATTGAAAATTTGTATTCTGATGCACAGTAACTTATTAAGAAGTTCTTTTGATATTGGGGGTGGATGAGAGAAAATGGATAGACCATGAGGTGAGTTTTAATAATATATATATTGTGTAGGTTTGTAGTTCTTTACACTTGAGAAACTAGCTTGTAACGAGTCAAAACTGCTAGTTTGCATTCTAATCATTATTTTTATGCTGGTCTGGATCTAATTCTGGATTTAAGTAGTTTTGATTTTAATATTGACTAGTTTAGCTTTATGCTTATAATGTTTATATATATATATATATATATATATATATATATATATATATTTATTATGCGATATATAAATATGTCATTACATTTAATTAAAATAAAGAAAACTTAAAGTTAAATAATGAAAGTAAAAACTAAACTAGCTAAACATTAAAATGTTGGTTAAATGTATATACACATTAGCTTAGAGGCCAAACTTAAAAATATTTTTTTTAAAAAAACAAATAAGTATTTGAACATACTTTTTTATAAAAAAAATACAAGATTTAAAAATAAAAACAGGTATATTAATTAATTAATCTGTATAAATGGAAATGATTATTTATGAATTATAGAAGAACCAATGACTAGCCCACGTAGAAATGGGCTCTGTATAAAATTAAAATGATTTGAAGAAAGAATAGATAAGAAAATAAAGAAGAGAAATTAAGCTTGAATAATGGAAGCACTAAGCTTATGAAAGCTCAGACCTAACGAAAGTGATGGATTAGTGACATTTTGTTGATTGAATCCGTGTGGATAATATAAAGAGAAATACGAGTTTTAAGGACAGTTTTAGCATTGTGTGTTTGAGGGTGGTAGGATACACATACCACTTTTACTCTCTATTTAAAAGAGAAAAAATGAAAAAGACTGTGATACCTTGAACCAGCTATTTACCATCTCCAGAACATTATCTTCCAATGGAGGTATCACGGGAATTAAAAGCTTAAACGCCTAGGCCTCTTCACAATGAGCTAGAACTTTACAAATTAACAACAACAAAAAAAAAGTAATTAAGAACTTTCGTCAATGTTTTTTTTAAAGATTCAACTAATTTAAATTTTAAAATGAACTCTTATTTGATTTTCAAATTAATAATTGATTGTTTAAATTTATATAGTTAAGTTTTGCTAAAATCATTTCCATTTTATTATTATTATTTGTATTAATATTTATTGTGGAAATTATTAAATGCATTACATTTAAGTTGGGTATAGGCGTTGCAGAGAGATTCATTAGCAGTTGATTATGTTGTGGTTTTCTGAGTCGGTTAGGGAATATATAAGTCAACAATGTCATAGGGTGTCTTATGATGAACACAAAAGAGGTCTCCTGTATTCCCTCAGCAATTGACGTTATCGATTGACTTTGCATTTTGATCAGTTGTTTTTAATTTGGAATTTTTGACTGTGGAATCTGCAGCCAATCTATACTCGAACATTATAAAACAAATTGTATAAAAATAATCTGATGTAGAGTGTACTTAAATGTTAAATTTAAGTCAGGGCGGTGAATGGCTATATAGTTTGTAAAGTTATATTAAGGGAGGGTAATCTTAGGTTATTCATTTCGTAGTTGAATTGGTTCAATGGATTGGATATATTTGTGTGATTGTAGATATAGTATGAGATCCGCTACGGGCAGGATTATATAAGGATACGCCACACACCTTCTGTTTGCCTATGGATTGGTTTGTAAGATGGCAAAGGACCATGCAGTCCATTCCTATGGAGTTTAATGTTTATTGTTCTACTCGCCAACAGATGTCACATTCCTGTTGGTGGAGAGACACCAATGTCTTCTCTAATTCTACTTACTGATCAGATGTACATTCCTGAAAGTATAGTATTTTGTGTTGTCGTATTTTCATGCTACATTGAATACATGAATGTATCAGATGAATTGGCGCCAGTTTGATTGCGAAATTTGTTGCCTAAAGTTAAATCAGGGAAGAATATTTTCTTTTCAAATGCAGATCTAGTAGTCTATTCATACTTGACTATCTAAATAAAATATTAAACTCATTGAAACTTAGTTAAATGTAAAATTAAAAAGATTAATAGAAAAATCTAAAATGTTGCAATTTATTCCTCAAAATTTAAATGTTATTTTATATGTGTGTAATAAATATTTTTATGTGTTAATTTCTGGCAGTGGCTTTTATTTATTGATATTTAAGATATAAATTAAGATATAGATTTTTATCTCTGCATCTCCACTGAGCTAGTGACTTGGGCTAACGATCTGAATATTTAAATAAAGTGGAATCTTAACAGCGCGTATCTGCCTACTCTATAAATTTTTCTAGGTTTAAATGCCTAGATGGCGCTCTGTAGAGCAGATATCGTAGTTTGCGGTTAGATTCGATCTTCACTTTCATTTTGATCATTATAATATATATATAGTAACAGTAAATAATGTAATAATGTGGAAAGCTAGCTTCTCAAATATTTCACATATTTGGGTGGCAAAACTGTATTGTACATATAAAGATAATGGGGAAGTGAGTTTGGCATAATATTCTCTATGAACTGCGCAAGCTAAAAATTATAACTATAAATAATAGATCAATAATAATAAATCTCTCACCTCTGATTATCTAAACTTATAAAAGGTAAAACGTATTTTATATCCAAGACTCTTCTAATACATATGTGCATATTTCAAAAAAATATACAGTGAAATCAAAGGGGCATTTTATTGATCTCAAAATATATTTAGAATAAGTAAACAAATAATTCTAAAGTTAAAGACCATTCTTTTCCTTTTTTATATTACAAAGTTATATTAATTAATGATGATTTAATATGGCTAGGCAAAAGAACATATTAGTGTAGTTGTACTTAATATCTCAGGATAAATATCAAATTGTCATAGTGAATCTAATATGTGTGACCATAAATCAATGACAAGTGTTGATCGTATAAAAAAAATATGAAAACCAAATTTAATAAAAAATATATAATTTTATTAAAATTTAAGTGATTTTATATTGTTAATAATAATAATAAACATATTTTTGAAATTATTACAGCTTTTTAAACTATACATTTTTTTAAAAAAAGTCCAAAGTGAACTAATTCTATTAATATTAAGTGATGTTTTCTAAATGTTAAAAAAAAAACTTAGGTTTATATAAAATAATATTTTAATTATTTACTCATAAAATACCTAATGTTAAATATACTATGCAACACTAGTAATAAAAAGAAGTTTAATACATTTTTTTCTAAGAAATGATTCTCTCCTCTTTACTGATGAGACTGCAAATGTCCCCTGTATATATTCATTCTGATTTTTTAATATTTAAATTTGATATTATTTATGGAATACAATTCCCTATCCTCTCCACTCCAATATGATTATAAACTTGGTTGTATTGAAAGTACTTAACATTAATAAATTTTTCTTTTCATAATTTTAACCTGTGTTGTTATTAAATGTCATAACATTTTTTTTATTACATTATGCACAATAAATAAAGGATGCCTCTGAATAAACTAACTTAGGATCACAAATAATGACTTATTTAATATAAAGCAAAAAAATTGTTGTAATGTTACCTTTGATGTTTTAAAAAATGTTTTTTTTGGAGAGCTAAGAGAAAAAAGAAAATGCATAGCAACAATTCATGATAAAATTATTATTAATGAAATGATGGCTTTATTTATTTTTTAATATCTAAAGTCCTACATTCAAAATTCATTTTCAATCTGATTTTCAGCAGATTTCCTATGTGATAATTATTGATGAACTAAAAAGGTGAAGACTACAAAAGTTCATTTTTGTTAAATTTTAAAGTTCTAGATAAAAGTCTATTGCTTGTGAAACTTGTTTAGGAGACAATTACAGATGGATGTAAAAATTTTTATAATTCTTGGAAATGTTAACAAAATATTAATTAGTCCATGCAATAATATTCTGCCTCTGTATATTCTTAATATGTAACTACTTCAATGCTTAGGTTTAAAAAATGACTTTCTCTTTGTTAGATAAGCCTTTATTTTATTTTAGGCTTTTGTTTTATTTTAATATATGCCTTGGTGGAAAGTGGGCTATAATATAGGCAACTGGAATGGAGAATTCACATACTCTTTTGGATTATTTTTATCTAGTCAATTATTATGGTAAATAACTTTACTACCATTGGCATTTTTACAAACTGTATTAAAAGAAACTGATCTAGTTGGATCAAAAGTTTTTTATTTAGTTCTTTTTTTAAAAAATATTTATTAAGAGTAAACAACCTCCCCATACTGCAAAATTAATGATGTCTGAATTGCTATGGTTATCTCCTAGAAACTGAGCAATGTTAAAAATATTTCATTATTTTTGATACATATCTGCACACACATGGTAAATATTTGTTTTTAAAATGGCTTGTGTTCAATTACTTTTAAAAATAATGTTAAAAAAATAAAAGGATCACTGAAATAATTAAACTTTTTATATAATTTTATTAAATTTAAATTTTATATCTTCTTTGTTCACTTAAATACATATCAATACACATAATTTTTGACAAATATTAAAACTAAAATAATTGTCTATAATATTTTAATCAATTTTTATTTTAAAATAACCCTTTACTTATTCATGAATAAATTTTTTTGTCAACAACTTTCTAAAAGAAAATAAACAGTTTAAAGTGAAAATCAACTTTACACACAAAACAATATAGATACAACAGTTCATTTTATTTTTAAATGACATTTATGACTGCAATTATATATGAATAAAAAGGAAATCTTTATTCTTTTAAAGATAATGTATTTTTTTTAATTCACAATGTGGGATAACTATGACATTATATATATTATAACTTTTTGGGCTGTACCGGGTATTATTTTCCATTAAACACCAATATTTCGATGGACTAGCTTCCGCTAATATCAAGGTTAACTTTTGAAAAAGAAATTGTTAGATCTCCAACAATAATGTGACTGTGTGTGAGAAGAGAAATGATATTCAATTTGAAGTAGTTGAGCATTTACAATATGATGCTTATTAAAATGTTTATTTCCCTCAGTTTTTTCACCTATTAATTTTAAGTTAATATTAGATAAAATGAGAGGTTTCCACATAGCTGAAATTTGTTGTGCTTCATCAGCCCTATTTAAACTAGTAGGTCTTTTTAATATTTGAATTGACTCTCTCATGGTTCTTAAATCATATCTTTCCAAATTAGCAAGTCTTTTTGTATTGTCAAAATCAGGTTTGTCACCAATTTCTAAAAAATGGGAAGTAAAAACTGATGTGCTAATTTTTTGATTAAAAGCATTTTTATATTCCTTAATTCTGACATTTATTCATCTATTAGACTGACCAACATAGCTTCTTGAGCTTTGCAAACATGGAATTTCATAAACTCCTTGGTGATCCAAAAATATTCTGTCTTTAGGTTTATAAAAAAAATCACCAATTTTTTGGTCAATAGAAAAAGTAGTCTTTATATTAAAACAAGATAGTCTTCTACTAATTTTATCAGTAACCCCTTTAATATAAGGTAAAATTACTTTATTAAAAGAGGAATTGTCAATTCTATCCTCTTTTTTCTTATATATATTGTAACGATCCGGAGAAAGCGACTTAACGTAATCTGCACTATGGGGCGCCATCTAGGCATTTGAACCTAGAAAAATTTATAAAGTAGGCAGATACGTAAGTCAAAAAAAAATTTTTTTAAAAATATTTTGGTTCCAGTCGTTAGCCCATGTCACTAGCTCAGGGAGTAGCAGAGATTTAATAATATCATATCTTATCTAATTAGATTTCAACATTAAAAAATAAATAAAATAAGCCACTGCCAGTAATTAACATACAAAAATTTATTTACGCATATATATATAAGATTTAAAATTATTTTAGTATTAGTTTACATTTCAAAATGTAACCTACATTTTTAACTTTGATTTTTGACTTTAATTCACATTTACTTACTATTATATTCTAATTTTACATTTTTAATTAAGTTCGCACAGATAAATTTATGAAAGCTTGTTTATAATGTTGAATATAGATTGGTTACATAGATTTCACGGTCAAAAACATTTCAAAATAAACATAAACGATCAAAATACAAAATTATTGATTACTGACAATTACGGAGGGAAATTTATACGTAACTTAATAGTATTCACCATAAGATACTTGCATTGTCACCAATAACTTAAAAGACATCCGAATAAATACATTTTAGATACTCACCATAAGGTATCATTATTTATCGAATGTCTATATATTTTGATCAAATATGGAAACGCAAAACATAGTTAACCAATAAACAATCCATGCAAGCGTCTATAAACAACTTAAATTTAATGCATTTTTATTTAGGGTCGAGTATGAATAGACCACATAAATTTGCTTTTGAAAATAAACATTCTATCCCTATTTAACCTTAGGCTAAAATTCGTAGTCAAACTGGCATCAATCCATCTGATATATCGATGTATTCAATGTAATAAAATACGGCAGCACAAAAAGTTAAGAGAAGAAATTGCCTCTTATGAGATAGGAATATTACATCTATCTGCAAAGAAGAGCAATAAAACAAAAAACTCCATAGAAAGGAACTGCGGTATCTGACTTATAATTCCTTCTATAGGCAAATGGAAGTGTGCGGCGTATGAAGCGATTTTGCCCATAGTGAATCAATATTACATCTACTAATCACACCAATATATCCAATCCATTGACCCAATTTAACCATGAAACAAATAACCTAAGATTACCCTCCCTTAATATAACTTTACAAATCTATACAGCCATTCACGCCCGACTTAAGTTTAACATTTATATAATTTAACTTAACGGAAAACAGAAATTATAAATAAACTTAAAGAACAAAATTAAATAAATGGAAATGATTTTAAACAAATAAATAAAAAATACATCAAATAACATTTTAACTACTTTAGTCAGATAGGAAACTAATGCAATTATTTTAAATACGAAAAGTTTTTAATTTAATGTTCATTAATTGTAAAGTTCTTACGGTTTTAAACAGTTCATCTTTATCTGTCATTAGTAAGTTTGAATGGGAATTCCCACGCCATCCTGAAGATATTGGTATGCATTTAGCCGATATTTTATTTATTCATTCGGAGGTTTTTTAATTTAGTTGGTCCTCAATGTAGAAAACGATATTTCACTCCCTTTTCTTTAACAGCTGAAGAAATTGAAAGGGCCTCTTTCAATCCCTTCCACCTCCAACTCCGTACTAATACATATAGTCACATCGTAATAATCATTAATCACTAACTAATAATTTCCAAACTTGTTCTTTTATATTACTTTGAAAGATTGACTTAACATTACATCATCAATGTGTTGATCCTTTTCGTTGAGGTCCGATTTCCCAATGGATTTATTTCATTGGCTATTTGTTTCTATTGTTTTCCTATCTGACCGATGTTTTTACATTTAAATGCCCAAGGCTGGTTTACATTAACTAATTAACAATCATTTCCATTTCTGATTAATTAACCTGTTTTCCAAATCAAAGATATATTTTTATCTCTAAATCTTTTTAAGTTTTTGTTTTTAAAATACCTTTTCTATTTTTAATACAGTTTTATTTTAATATTTTTTTTTATCTGTGCAATTTAATATATACGAGTTTAAGATGATATTTAATTTCACTTTCTAATTCTTAAAGAAACTTTTTAAATGCGAACTTTTTAATTTACTTTCATGTTTAATAAATATAAAAAAAAAACAATGTAACGAACGTCTGTGCTCGTTACAATATATATATATTGAAACAATCGACCTTAATCCAAGGTCGAGTTTCACAATCATACTACAGTACACGTGTCATCATGCTACTTTTTTTGCTTATGAAAAATGTGTATTATAGATATTAAATAATATTGTATCTTGTAAAAGTGTATATTTTTATTTTAATAAGTTATAATTTTCTTGTTTCATAAAACAAAATATAAATTCAAGAGAACTGTCTGAAATAATTAAAGAGGTGGGGAGTTTGTCTCATGATTTTAAACAAGGAAATTGTAAATTAAAATTAAAAAAGTAAAAACTAAAACAAAGTTAATGGATTTTAGTTAGCTATCAACATTGTTTTATTCAAATCCATTTCCAATGGGAAAATTGATTTGTATTGATTTTAGACAGTTATCTTAAAACCGAATGTTTACTAACAATAGAGTAAAGATTCTCCTAAAACAGAGATCCATTAATAGCAGGAAATCTAGTTTAGAATAAATATTCCCTGAGGGGCCAAAAACTGATATAAATAAAGCTAAAAATCTATTATGTTAGAGTTGGGTCAGTCATTGCTAGGTGACTCCACGTCCGTTTGAAATTTTGGAGAGCCAAGTTGCTATCGGCCATCTTCAGCCGAGCCTTGCCACAATGTAGCCCCAAAGAATGCCACCTGCCACAGAAGATTCACCAGTACTCCCAAAGAATCCTGAGGTAACCAGCCAAAAGACTGTATAACCACCTTATCCACTTTTAACTATGTAATTTAATTTGTAAGCTAATAATTTCATTATATTTAATGTTTTTTTAAAGCTTTGTTAACCGTTTATATCAATTCTTTGCTGCCTAATTATTATGTCATCCAACTCATGCTTCTTATTATTTTTAACAGTTAGTGCAGTTATGATTTAAGTTTAATAATATTTTTATATTTTCTTCCTTTATTTAATATTAAATACGCTTAACGTATATAGTGAAATTAAATTCAATGATTATATTAATATTTCTTAAGGCTAAGTGCTTTCAGAGCTTACAACTCATATTCATAGCCTTCTAATGTAGTAATTTATGAAAATCCATGCAAGCTTATTTATATTGTCCATCTCTTTGAAATGGAAAAGCATGTATCTCTCCTCTTTATTGCTTTCAAATCTCTTGATATATACCATGCTTCTTTAACCTTCCTTTTGATGTCATTTCTTTCAGTTGCAATTATTCTAGCATTTTCAGGTTCAAATTCATGATTAGCCTCTTTTTGGTGGTCCACAAATACTGAGCTGCCTTTGTTTCTTCTTAATACTCTTTTGTATAAGTATTTGTGCTGAGCCACTCTATTGTTTATCAGTGGCCGAGTCTCACCATAGTATACTGCACCTGCAGTTTGCCTGAGGGCATGCCAACTTGTACACCACATGTGGTGTTGATTGTAGAATCCAATTTTGTCCTTAGAATTGTTCAAAATTCTATTGGTGTTAGGAGGGGTTCGAAAACCTACTGTGAATTCATTCTGCAATTTTTTGACTAGTTTTCTTGCAATATTAGGAATGTACGGCAGACATATGTGTTGTTCTTTGTCCCTGCTAGGTTTGGTTATGTTTTCATAAAATGTTTTGATTCTTTTGTTGATGGTTACTAAATCATAACCAACCTTCATAAGATCATTAACATATTGGTTGATATTTATTCTTCTTTCTTCTTCATATTTGCATAAATGGTAATTTCTGAACAAAAAGGCAGAAAGCCCTGCTAATTTGTGGACTCTTGGGGTTTTTGATTTAGTATGGATGTATCCTCTAATGTTTAATGGTTTTACTTTCATGTTGTAATTAATGCATCTGTGCGTTCTTTTTATTATTAGGTCCAAATAATTAATTGTATTAAGCTCACTCTCTTCAGTGCAGTTAAATATCAAGTTGGTATGTGCCTGCAGTTCATCGTGAATGGCTTTTATTATTAGTTTAGGTGCTGCGATGAAAATGTCATCTACATACTGTAACATTTATTTATATACGTTACAAATATATTGGCATTTGGTAAAAGCTAAAAAAGTAAATTTAGATTTTTTTTGATTAGTATAATTTTTGTTAAAACGTGCAATGAAGGTTAAAATTGTCATTCTTATTTTTTTTATCTAATTGGAAAGAATAAATGACATACAGATTACTAATCCAGATAAATTAAAAGAATTCCAAAAGTATAAGCTAAAAGAAAAATATTTTAGCTAATTAAAGATGGAAGAATAATGCTAAAAAAAAGAGAACTTTGTAACTTAAATTTAAGAGAGAGTGTATAAGATTATTATCTTATACGTCTGATAAAAAGACAAAGAGTGCGCTAGAAGTTCCAAAAATGGAGCAGCGATATAAAAAAGGAGATGACAACTTCAATCTGGGTCGATCTCTTTAACTTCTAGTTACATTTCTGAAAGTTGGAGGTTTCCACGAGCATAACCTGTGGCAAGAAATATACTTCTACACAGGTATGCCCCTTGCTGTACCAAGCTGTCACGCAAGCATGGAAATGGGACTTGTGAAGACCACTTTTTGCAATAAAAGGGTCACTACAACCGTGCCTTTTCTCCAGCTATAGAACGGAACAATAATGGAAGATGCCGGCAGGAGAGACCAATGGAAATTCTCATGATCTGGGATCCCATAAACCTACATGAACTTACCGGTAAGTTAAGAATAAATTTTTCTGATAGTGACTTAAAAGTTTGCAAACAATTATTTATCTAAGCTTAGACTACCATCCTGATATAGACTTTTTGTATTCAAGGGACTTTCTAATAAAGAATTTTATACAAGATCTTGTAACATTATTAAATTGCTTTAATTGCTTAATCTGTTTTTGTTAATCGATTCATTATCTGGATTGGTGTGTGTGTACTTTCCTGTTTAGTTAATTCGTAATTTAACTTATAAATATTTTAGTTTGTTAGAATAAAAGAGATTTTACTTTTATCAACCTTTTCATTGTGCGTTATTAATAATAGTTGTTTTTTTTAGTATTAAATTTATTATTAGTTTAGTGGAATTTAAAACAATTTACCTTGCCAATGTATTTAAACAAGCCCAGAAATAACAATCAAAAAGGAGAAAATAGTTCTCGTTACGGTATGATGCAATACCGATTAGTTTAAAAGCACTTTTTTTCTGTTTAGTTTATGAGTTACAATATGTTTGATGCCAACTCAGTGGGTCTAACGACTCTGGTGCCCTCATGTAGAAATTAAAAACTGAGTCAGCTCACAATTGTACTTAGCAATAATTCTAGGCCGAGTTGATCAGGAAATATAGCTGTGTTTTTAGAATAGAAATATGACTTTCTTCTTTTTTGACATAGCTTGATCAACTCACGCACAGTTTATATTAACAAGTAAGAGGCCTAGCAAAATGAAAAATGTTACAATGGCGCCCAACATGGGGCTTCGATTTAACAACTACAACCTGAGATGAGTTGTAATGATAAAGAACATTACAATGATGACTCAAAGAAACTCACAGCCGGAAAATAAATTATGATTTTTTTGAAAAAAAAAAAAAATTATAAAAAAAAAAAACTAACTAATTAAACCCTGATTATTAAAATATGAAAGAAGATATTTTTTTAGTATGACTTCCAGAAAGAAAAAAAATATATGTATATTTTTTTATATATGTCTAAAAACACGATTGTGGCTGATGTAGACGTAAGTCACAAGTATTTGACCGGGTAGGCGGTTACTGAAGAGGGGAATAACATAGCCCCGAGTACTTATTCACAATATATGAACATAAGACCATCTTTAAATGCTCGTCAGACTATTTCTAGCAGAGATCCCAATAAAGGGGAAGGCGGATCAAGTTGGACCAAGTTGCCACGAGCCTGTAAGACTCAGAACGATGAGCAATGCTCGTTTGTGCTTATAACTTGGGCTTCTTATCGGTAATATTACACTAAAGTGTATAGGACACAGATGAATGTTGAAATATTTTCCATTCCCACCATGTTAGACCTAAAAGTGGGTGTTAAAGCCGAACGTCGCTTGTGAATGAGTCTACACAATATATCAGCATGCTACTACAGAAAAAAAAATACGAATATGAATTTAAAAAACTTAAGAATAAAATTAGTGTAAACCCCTATTTTATTCTCATCTCCTGGCACTGGTGGTATTGTAACGTTTATTTATATACGTTACAAATATATTGGCATTTGGTAAAAGCTAAAAAAGTAAATTTAGATTTTTTTTGATTAGTATAATTTTTGTTAAAACATGCAATGAAGGTTAAAATTGTCATTCTTATTTTTGTTTATCTAATTGGAAAGAATAAATGACATACAGATTACTAATCCAGATAAATTAAAAGAATTCCAAAAGTATAAGCTAAAAGAAAAATATTTTAGCTATTTAAAGATGGAAGAATAATGCTAAAAAAAAGAGAACTTTGTAACTTAAATTTAAGAGAGAGTGTATAAGATTATTATCTTATACGCTGATAAAACAACAAAAGAGTGCGCAGAAGTTCCAAAAATGGAGCGCAATATAAAAAGGAAATGACAACTTCAATCTGGGTCTTCTCTTTAACTTCTAGTTATGTTTCTGAAAGTTGGAGGTTTCCACGAGCATAACCTGTGGCAAGAAATATACTTCTACACAGGTATGCCCCTTGCTGTACCAAGCTGTCATGCAAGCATGGAAACAGGACTTGTGAAGACCGCTTTTTGCAATAAAAGGGTCACTACAACCATGCCTTTTCTCCAGCTATAGAACGGAACAATAATGGAAGATGCCGGCAGGAGAGACCAATGGAAATTCTCATGATCTGGGATCCCATAAACCTACATGAACTTACCGGTAAGTTAAGAATAAA
The DNA here is from genome assembly GCA_028023455.1 of Epiperipatus broadwayi. Lineage (NCBI taxonomy): Eukaryota > Metazoa > Onychophora > Udeonychophora > Euonychophora > Peripatidae > Epiperipatus > Epiperipatus broadwayi. The sequence continues at coordinate 279,797 of JAQFVV010006436.1, read as the reverse complement.
TTTTCCTGATAGTGACTTAAAAGTTTGCAAACAATTATTTATCTAAGCTTAGACTACCATCCTGATATAGACTTTTTGTATTCAAGGGACTTTCTAATAAAGAATTTTATACAAGATCTTGGAACATTATTAAATTGCTTTAATTGCTTAATCTGTTTTTGTTAATCGATTCATTATCTGGATTGGTGTGTGTGTACTTTCCTGTTTAGTTAATTCGTAATTTAACTTATAAATATTTTAGTTTGTTAGAATAAAAGAGATTTTACTTTTATCAACCTTTTCATTGTGCGTTATTAATAATAGTTGTTTTTTTTAGTATTAAATTTATTATTAGTTTAGTGGGATTTAAAACGGAATTTACCTTGCCAATGTATTTAAACAAGCCCAGAAATAACAATCAAAAAGGAGAAAATAGTTCTCGTTATGGTATGATGCAATACCGATTAGTTTAAAAGCACTTTTTTCTGTTTAGTTTACGAGTTACAATATGTTTGACGCCGACTCAGTGGGTCTAACGACTCTGGCACCCTTATGTAGAAATTAAAAACTGAGTCAGCTCACGATTGTACTTAGCAATAATTCTAGGCCGAGTTGATCAGGAAATATAGCTGTGTTTTTAGAATAGAAATATGACTTTCTTCTTTTTTGACATAGCTTGATCAACTCACGTGCAGTTTATATTAGCATGTAAGAGGCCTAGCAAAATGAAAAACATTACAATACCTACAATAAATTATTCCATGTGTTTGTTCCTGGAACTTCGATATAATCTGGTTTTCAAAATAACCGATTACATCACTAGATACAATGCCACTCATGGGCAGTCCCATCGGCCATCCATTATTCATCCTATACCACCTATTTTCAAATGTCGCAAATATATTCTCATCTAACATTTCATGAAGTCAATGATAAATTCTATCTTACTAAAACTTAATTTTATGAACTTTTATTAAAGAGGGAAGGGGTGGGGAATTAAAATGAGTTCTTATTAATTATTTTAAATACTTCATAAGTTTGGGTTATACTTTAAATGAATATTTTTTATCTAAATGTTTTGTCGTAAATTTATACAAAATGTAATAATATTTTTGCAATCCAGGGTATTGGTGTCCATCAGTGTTGTAAAATTTCTTATTGATCATCATCGCCACAAAGACTGGTGACTTAAATTTGTTTGATAATTTGCACTTTTGTAGTTTTGCTTCCTATGTTTAAATATTGATTCAGGAAGGGGGAGCAATGCAAGCTTCATTAATGTTAGTTAATTTATAATCTATGACTTTAGATTAAGCAAGCCATTGTTATAGCATGTCATTATGTATTTGTTAAACTATTTAAGGCTTTTCTTTAATAGTTAAATTTATTGATTTTATATTATTATGATAGCGTTGCTAGCATATATCCAATTACTTATAAGCCACATACGGTTTTGATCTGATTCACCTGTACCTCACTCCAGGGAATCACGATCATTTCACTAGACATTCTTCTCCTCCAAGTATATATATTATATACTGCTTTGAATCACCTGTTGGTGTTTAAACCCAACTTTATGAACACTGCTCTCCCTCTTTACTGAAGTAAATCTTTCCCGCAACAATTAAGTTTTCGCTATATCCCATCGTTAAATGTTGAAAATATAAAAGAAATAATGTTTTATGCTGCCAATCAAAATGTATTCACATTGTAATTATTATAAATGAAATATATAAATAAAAAAATAAACTTATGTATTAAAATCTTTTAATTTAGCGAAACTCGATCGTATCTTTATAAATGTATTTTTGTGTATAAAACGGCCACCAAACCACTCTGATAAATCAATCTATTGTAACCACCACACTAACTTAATATTTGTCAAAGTCAACAGAATCTTAATAATATTCTTTAATGTTTATAATGAAACAGTTTTATAAGCGTAGAGTCAATTATATATCTAAACTCAACATCAATTATGCTCAAAATAAATATTTATATTTTAAACTTAATCCAGTTGTTTCAATCTCATTATTAATATTTATATTATGTACACTCATAACTTAATATCTTTGGTTCATTCAATCTTTCATCATCACCACCAGTTGAGTCTCACGTAAAACGTTGTAGCACCAGGCTGGGTGTGATGAATTTATGTGGTATCACCATAGGTGTTGTTCATAATGTTATAGATTTGGGGAATGGGCAAATAGGTTACAATTCATGATTGCTCCTGACCTGTGTATCTTGCGCATGATTGGAACTGGGGTACTTTTGCCCAGATTCTAAATCTTATTGGGTGGACATACATTTTTGACCGGTACAATATATATATATATTTCAGTGCATTGTCAATGGTGAACTTGATGTAATTAAAAGAGATTTGAACTCAAAATTTTAAGCTCCCTACAACTATTCACTCCACCCTATATAACTGACACACATGACAACATACATATAAACGTGATAAATGATTTTCAATATATGTATTTTATGTTAAATCATCACTCAATAGTTGGTCTAGATCAGTGGTATTCAATCTATGGGTCATGACTTCAAACCGGGTCACAAAAAATTACCTTGGAATCACAAGATGGATGAAAAAAATTGTAAATAAATTTAATTGATTACAAATACATCATTGACAAAAATTTATGAGAAAAAATATTAATTTTTAAAATGTGAAATTTCATTAAATTCTCGAAGATTACTCTGTTTTAAAAATGATGACTTCAAAGAGATAGAGGTTCAGATATGTCTCAGATGATGTCATGTAACATTACTTTTGGCAAATCACATGACTTGGAAAATAAGTGATGACAGTGCATATTCTATTTACATCATCATTGTGGCACATTTGTAAGTTTAATTATTATTTTAGTGTAACATTTCTTTTTTAACTTAGTATTGGTGATAAACAGACTGCTTTTAAAGTTATATATTTTATGAACCCTCATGGATAAGTGGCTAAAAACTGATAGGATAATTGAAAAAACAAACAATGAAGAAACAAATGAAGAGAAGAGTGTTTTAATTTAGGCTGTTTTAACTTCCAACACCAACCAAATACATTTGGAAGCTTCTGTTTCTATAGAATCGAGACATAAAAACATAAAAGCAATGAAACAAGTTCATATGTTTGACAATGAGTTTATAAAATATGCTTTTGTATGCACTGAAAATGATAAACCAAGGGCTAGATGCTTTATGTGCCTGGCAGTACTGTCAAATGAGTCACTGAAACCAAATAAACTGCAGAGGCACCTACACACCAAACACCCAGAATACAAAGATAAAAACATTAAATTTTTTCAGAAAAAATAGTGCATTTGACATGTAAGCAAAACTTTTTGTATACTTTTACTGATATTAACAAAAAAGCATTAGAGGTTTCTTATCAAGTAAGCTATTGTATATATATTATGTTTGATGAGAAGGAAAAGCAGCTAATATATCAAATACCATTCTTGGATACAACAATTGGTCACAGAATAGTCAAAATGACAGATAATGTGGAAAGTGAACTAATAATCAGAATTCAAAAAAGTAAATTTTTCAGTCTTTAGTTGGATGAATCCACCAATTGCCAAAATGCTGCACAACTAATTTGTTTTGCAAAATATGAATATAAAAATGAAGTTGAAGAAACCTTTCTTTTTTTGCAAGGAAATTACAAAAGAATATGGGAGAAGAAATATTTAAAGTGGTAAATTTTTACATCATGGGAAACAATATTTTTTGGGAAAATTGTGTGGGCTGTGCAGTGATAGAACTTGTGCCATGGTTAGAAAACACAGTGGACTCTATCCCAAATCAAAGAAGTCTCACCTAATGTAACATGGGTTCCTGTATAATTCAAAGAGAAGTACTTGTATAAAAAACATGCCATTAAACTTAAAGCTTGTCTTAGATATTGGAGTTAAAAATAATACATATTATAAAGCTGCATTTTCTGAAATCAAGAGTTTTTTTGCATATATGCAGAGAAATGGCCAGTGAACATCAGCAGCTTTTTTCACATATAAAGGTGTGTTGGCTTTCAAGGGGTAGGATCCTAATGAGATTATTTGAACTTAAAGATGAGGTGTTTATGTTTTTAAATGACAATAATAAAGATAAAAAAATTATACACTTTTTAACTGATAAAGAATGGCTCTGTAGATTAACTTACTTAAGTGATATTTTTCTCAAATTGAATGAGTTGAATTCAAGTCTTCAAGGTGAACAATTATATATATTTATGGCCAATGATAAAATCAAAGCCTTTACAAAAAAAAATAGATTTGTGGTGCTCGTACTGAAAGAAGATAAATTTTGCAACATTTCCTACTTTAGAAAGTTTTGTCATAGAAAACAAACTAAAAGTTATTCAATCAGTTATTAAAGATATTAAAAACTCACTAAACAGATCTTAAATATCAATTTAATACTTATTTTTCAGAAGATTTTTTTGACTCCGAATGGATTCGACATCCCTTTCAGTGTGTATTACCCAAAAATTTATCATTTCATTTAAGTGAAAAACTAACTGATTTATTATCTGATGAAGAATTAAAACTTGTTTAAAAGAACTTGAATAATTTTTGGCTCAAAATTTGAAATGAATTTACAGAACTATCTGATGCAGCTCTAAAGGCATTATTACCATTTGTCTCATCTTATATGTGCAAGATAGAATTTTCCCAATTTTTTTTACCTAAAATCTAAATACCAAAACAAATTAGCAATAGAGCCACCTTTAACACTCAAATTGAGGAAAATAGAGCCAGAAATATCACTACTTATTTTCCTTTTGTAGTTTTTTTAAGCTCCTATGTGTTATACACCATATTTTAATTTAAGTAGTTATAAATGATTAATACTAGTCAATTTTTCAACCTAATGTTTTGGTAACTACAGAGTTACTCGTATGGACACTTATGTTTATTTTGTATGAAATAAAAAATAAATTAACATCTTTCTAATTTTTAATATTACCGAGTCCTAGTTTTTGAGCAATTATAATTAGATTACTGATTTTTTAAATTTTGGGTCAGCATGTTGCCTCAATGTCCCACATAGGTCATATTGCTAAAATGTTTGAATAGCAATGGTCTAGATCATAATTTCCCACATGTATACAATCAGTGCTCAGCTTATATTAAGATAGCAAATCTTCAAATTTTAAGAACAGGTTTTAATATTCTCCACCCTCCAACTTTTCAGCCATTTCTATCATTAAAAAACTGATGATGATGAAATGCTTAAAACTTTGTTGCCAATATTATTTGTCATAACCAAGTTATCTTTAAATCACTCTGACTCTTCACATATAAGATTTTAATATAGCCATTCCAATACCCACAAGAGGTGAAATTGGTAGCTGTAGGGAAATTATAAGTCTGAGTTCAAATTCTGTCTAATTAATTACATTAAGTACAGCATAGACAACATATTTATTTTTAAATATATTACATATTCAGACTATAATATATTCAGACTGTATTTTGCCAATCCCTTTTCTATGTATTTGAATGGACATATTATGGTCCGATATATGAGGGGTCAAATGGACTTGGGGTCAAGATGACAATAATATTGGGATCAACAAGAGCTTTGGGCATTCTACCATCATCAGATTTTAAATGATATAGATGGCTGAAAAGTTGGAGGGAGGAGAAGATTAAAGTCTATTCATTAGTGTTTGAAGATTTGTTATTTTAATAGAAATTGAGAACTGATCATATATGTGTGTGGGAGATAATGATCTGGATCAAATGATGAGTGCTAGTTCAGCATGAAATATATATATATATATATTGGGGACCACGTGGTCAAGTGTATTAGAGATATTGGATGGTGGATAGCTGTAGGAAGCTTGGACAGCTGAGTTCAAATACCTTTAATTTATATGTGTGTGCATGTAAATGCGTCTGTATAGGTGCAATATGTATGTTGATAATTATAAGTACTTAAATATAGATTTTAAAAATATTATTCTTACTAATAATACATTTATTTCATTTAAGAAAAAATATACATTATAATTCATATAAAATTAAAATAAGAGAAAAGTATTTTTTTCTTCAGAACAGACTTACATTTATTTATATGTACATAAACACACTAACTGCATTATTTTTTCAATAAAAAATATATTATTGTACATGGAAATTAAAATAATGTTGCTTTTACTTTGGAATATGATGAATCTTCATACAAAGATTTACCATAGTGATCATCATCAATTTGTATCTCCTACTTTAAGTTACAATCAATTATTTGCTATTATAATTTTTAAAAAAAAAATTGAATTTTTTTAAAAATATCCACTATTGTTTTTAATATGCTAATTATTTTGCAAGATTAATGATGTCATAGAATAATGATTTATTTAAAACTATTAAATGCTGACATTCACACTAAAAAGAACAATCCAATAATGAGCTAATTTATAAAATACTATATTTTAATTTTAGAATTGTTAAAGAGCCAAAGACACCAAAATGTATGAGTACTGAACTGGGTTCAGACCCATATGACTATATAAGCTATTGAGTTTAAATTGGAAAATATTTTTGTGTTTTCTCAATTTTATTCTCATAGTTTTGTAGTTAAGTAGAAATAAAAGGTAGCTGTTGGAGAGTTGCATTAGATACTAAGATCTAGGTGCAGTGCTCTCAGATCCAAAGCTCCTCACTGATGAAGGCCACAAGACAGAAACTAGTCTGGGGATATTGGATGAGTAGGCACTAAATAAGAATTTTATGCACAAGTCTTCTGGCATCTATTGATTAATCTGGTTGGCACTAAGTGGCAGTACTGTATGGAGAGTTTGCCTGTTTTAATAACAGTAATGTGCTAGTATAATAAATAGTGATCATGTGATGTTTAGTGGTTTAACACCAATTCTGACTAATAGGATAGTGATGGCTATGGTTGTCAAAGAGCCAAAGACACAAAATGTATGGGTACAGAACTGGGTTCAAAATTGAAAATAAAAATATTCTCAAAATTTTGTAGTTAAGTAGAGATAAGTGGTGGCTGCTTGAGGGTTGCATTAGATCCTAAGATCTAGGTGCAGTGCTTCAGATTCAAAGCTCCTCACTGACAAAGTTCACAAGCCAAAAACTAGTATGGGGATATTGAATGAGTAGGCACTAGATAGGGATTTCATGCACAGGCCTTCTGGCATCCATTGATTACTCTGGTTAGCAGTGAGTGACACTACTGTATGGAGAGTTTTGCCTGTTTTAATAACAGTTATGTGCTAGCATAAGAAATAGTGTTCATGTGATGTTTAATGGTTTAACACCAATCCTGCCTATTAGGGTAGTGGTGGATACATTTGTTAAAGAGCCAAAGACACCAAAATGTATGGGTACTGAATTGGGTTCAGACCCTTATGACTATATAAACTATTGAGCATAAATTGAAAATATTTTTGTGTTTTTAATTATATTCTCATAGTTTTTTAGTTAAGTAGAGATAAAAGGTGGCTGCTAGAGGGTTGCAATATATTCTAAGATCTAAGTGCAGTGCTCTTAGATCCAAAGTGCCTCTCTGATGAAGCACACAAGCCAGAAATTAGTTTGGGATATTGGTTGAGTAGGCACTAGATAGGGATTTTATGCACAAGCCTTCTGACATCCATTGATTACTCTGGTTGGCACTGAGTGGCACTACTGTATGGAGTTTTGCCTGTTTTAATAACAGTAATGTGCTAGCAAAAGAAAGTGATCATGTGATGTTAGTGCTTTAACTATCTGTTAAGCAGATAAAATTTATTTCTGATTGCAGTTAGGATAAAGGTGAATTATTAATTTTATTATAAAGAATCCTATTTTGCAGGGAAAATGTTTGTTTTGATATACCATTATTTTTAATAGTTGAAGAAGGAAAAAATATTTATTCATTTAAATAATTCAGTTGTATTCTCATCCTTGGTGTTCGCCTTAAGATGGCATTGATGCTAATCAAAAACATATACATATAACGATTCCGGGCCAGACCTAAATGATCGATTTGATCTAAAAAGATCTGATTTCTTAGATTTGTAATAAAATATTCTACTAACTAATACTATTATATGATGTTAGTTTTTTTCATTTTTGTAAATGTTTATTAATCTTATCTTGTTTTTGACTTTGTGTGTGTGTGTCTTTAAAGTTACAGTGTTTTTCTAATTTTTTTTTTTTTGACTTTACGTGTGTCTTTTTAAAGTTACGGTCTTTTTTTTTTTTTTTGCAAGAGTAAATCAATAATTTTATTCAAAAGCAAGATGTAATAAGTAAATATTTATTAATCTTATCTTGTTTTTGAGTTTGTGTGTGTGTCTTTAAAGTTACGGGGCTTTTTCGAATTTTTTTTTTTTGTACTTTAGGTGTGTCTTTTTAAAGTTACGGTATTTTTTTTGCAAGAGTAAATCAATAATTTGATTCAAAAGCAAGACGTAATAAGTCAATGTTTATTAATCTTAGATTGTTTTTGAGTTTGTGTGTCTTTAAAGTTACGGAGCTTTTTCTCATTTTTTTTGGACTTTATGTGTGTCTTTTTTTTTAAAGTTACGGTATTTTTGGTCAAGAGTAAATCAATCATTTTATTAAAAAAGCAAGAGGTAATTTTAAATCTATCAAAAGTAATGTAATTTATATACTACAATTTAGAATTGATACCCGACTACTATTAGTAAGGACCGTCATTAAAAGACTTGATTGAAAAATGATACCCGACTAATTTCCGTTTTCTTTTGGGGGGTGGGGAGACAGTAATGAATCAGAAAGTGGGTTGTTTTTGTTAAGTCTGTCTATATAAAAAGGATACCATTATTGAAATACTAAATTTAAAAATGATAGCCGACTAATTTGCATTTCTTTTGACAGTAATTAATCAGAAAGTGGGTTTCTTTTTTTTTTGGTAAATCTTGTGTATATATAAAAACAAACAAACCGTAATTCAAAGACTCCATTGAAAAAAATCAAACCCCATTGAATTTGCTTTTTTTTTTTTTAAAGACAGTAATTAATCAGGAACTGGGTTGTTTTTGTTAGTGTGTAGATATAAAAAGTAATCTTATTTTGAAATAATAAATGTAACAAAACAAAAAAAAAAACCTGACTAATTTTATTTTTTGGTCAAGTAATTCCTAATAATTAGACAGTGGGTTGTTTTTGTTTGTGCGTATATATATATATAGCAAAAGTAATTGGTCACTGACGAATTCTCGTGAAAATGGTACTTTTCATGTGATCCTTTATTTTTTTCCCTTTCGCACCCTTAAAAGCAATTTTTGAGGGTTACTCCTTCGTAATGGAATCTTCAGGACATTATTACTAAACTTACAACAGTAAAGTAAGTTACAACACATTAAAAAAATAGACGTCTTATCAAATTTAAAAAAACTACGACTGCTTGAAATACACACACTCTCACCTGAAACTACAGAGAAAATAGATATTCTACTATTACGAGAAAATGATGAACAAAATCGATTACTACAGCAGCCAATCAAGGCATTTCTTTCTCTTTGCTTTTAGCATAGAAAAAAAGCCATAACCGGCAGCCGGCAGGAACTCTTTCTGTGTTTTATCATAGAAAGAAGTCTCTTTGTGTTGGCTTCTGTCACCACCACCAGATCCTCAGTCCAACATAACGTGAGGACTTTTCTGCATTTATAATGTAGAAAACTTCCTCTTTGGTTGGGTGAAGGCTGGTGAAACATTATATTTCTAGGAATTTACCTAGAAGTAGCGACATCTTAAGGTGAACACCAAGGATGAGAAAACAACCAGTAATTCTTACAAGATAGTTATAAGTAGTGAAACATATTTTAACTAAGATGCTTGCAAAGGCAGGAAAAGTGTTTTTAGCAGCAGAATTTTATGTTATTCAGAGGTTGTGGCTGTGCAATCATCCATGTTGCCAATACTTTCTGCATTTGTCGCCATCATCCCTAAAGTTCAAATAATAATGTAATTGTTACTTGTGAATTTAAAGCCCTAAATGTTTATTTATCTGTTAACCAGGACCTTTTTATAAGGCTACATATAAGACACTGATAAATATATATATATATATATATATATATATATATATATATATATATATATATATATATATATATATATATACCAGGTGCATTTGGAAGATAATCCAGATTACTCTATTTGCTAGGTTTAATGGGGTAGTGAAAGTAAATGGAGATTATTTAAGTCATTTAGATTTCGCAGATGATGTAGTTGTTTTTGCAAATAATGCTTCCGAGCTGCAGGAAATGTTGCAGGAGTTATCAGATGAAAGTAGGAAAGTAGGACTAAAGATAAATGTTAAAAAGACTAAAGTAATGTTTAATCGATTTGCTCAAAATATGAAAATAAAGATTGATTATGATGAATTAGAAGAAGTTAAGAGTTACAAATACCTTGGTCAGATTATTAATACAGATGGAAACATAATAGAGGAAATTAATCATAGAATTAAACTTGGTTGGAGTGCTTTTGGTAGAAATAACTTCATATTAAAAGGAAATATGCCTATGTGTTTGAAAAGAAAGGTTTTTAATAAATGTGTTTTACCAGTTCTTACTTATGGATCTGAGACTTGGACAGTTAATAGAAGATCAATACAGAGACTTCAGACCACTCAAAGAAGTATGGAGAGATGTATGTTGGGAGTAACAAGAAGAGATCGAAAACGCAATGTATGGGTAAGAGAACAAACAGGTGTTACTGACCTCATTGAAAAAATTAAAAGATTGAAGTGGAGTTGGGCTGGACATATTGCTAGAAGAGATGATAATAGATGGACAATTGAAATTTTAAACTGGATGCCAAGAGATTGTAAAAGACCCAGAAGGAGACCACATGTAAGATGGATGGATGAAATAAGAAAATGTGTAGGGGTGATGTGGAGAAGAGAAGCTAAAGATCGGAGAAGATGGATTAAACTTGGAGAGACCTTCATCCTGCAGTGGATTGATAATGGTTGATAATGATGATGAAACCTTATTTATCATATTTTTATATTATAAATGTTACGTTAATGGACCAGCTCTCTGAGCAGAGGAGAGAATATCATGATGGGTTAGAAAAAATTAACAACTACAAATATCGTGGTCAGATTATTAGTCTGGTTTGAAATGTAACGGATGAAATAAATCATAGAATTAAATTTCATTGGAGTGATTTTGATAGAAATAATTTAATATTAAAATGAAATATGCAAGTGTGTTTGAAAAGCAAGGGTTTTAATAAAATGTATTTTTCCAGTTCTTACTTATGGATCTGAAACTTCAACACTTAACAGATGAACAATACAAAAATTTCAGATCACTCAACAATATATGGAGAGATGTAGGTAAGGAGTAACAAAAAGTTTGACAATGGAAATATATGAGTGAAAGAATAAACAAGTAATATTAGGTTCATTGAAAGAGTTAAAACACTAAAGTGGAATTAGGCTGGATATATTGCTAGGAGAGATAATAATAGATGGATAGTTAAAATATTAAACTTGATTCCATGAGATTGTAAAAAAAACATAGAAATAGATCTGATGTAAAATTATGGATAAAATAAGGAAGTGTGATATGGAGAAGAGAAACTAGAGATCAGAGAAAGATTGAATTTGGAGACTTTCATCTTGCTTTTGATTAATACTGGTTAAAAATGATGATTCTTATGTGAGTACTTACATGCGTAAGAATGATGTTTCTAAAATTATGATTTAAGCTGTTAATTTAAAAACAAATTAATAATTACGTAACTGAAATATATATATTTTGATATTATATGCCTGTGTCAGTTTCCACATGAATATAGCTATATGAACAAATTGAGGGCAGATATAACATTTGTATAAATAAACCAAATACACATGCAATTTAAACATTACTACACTTACTGTTTTTTTTACCTATTTAATAATTAATGCCTATATGATATTTATAATTATGTCACATAAAATATGGGTTTTTATTTATGCAAAACTAGAATATGTATTTTGCATTTGCTTTTTTATCATTAATTAATTTTTTTAAAGAAACTTCTAAATTATTATTATTATTATCATCATCATATTCATCATCATTATTGTTATGATATTCCTAATTCTATTATCAAGGGTTGTTTTGAATATTTGATATATCAAGGGTTGTTTTGAATATTTGGTAGTACCATTACATATTATTAATTTAACAATTGAGAAATGGTATTATTTCTGATGTATTTAAAATAGCTAACATTATACCAATTTGTAAGGGGATAGATTTGATATCCTGATAATTATAAGTCTATTTCAATTCTGTCACATTTTTATATCTTTTATAAAAGGTGTACTTACATTAATATTATTGTAGATATGATTAAGGTGTTACCTAATTATGAACTTGGTGTTTCTACCTAGTAAAACTGTTGAAACTATATATAATCATATTGATCTTGCCTTATAAGATCAGAAGCAATTAGATGATGTATATTTTGATATGACTCAAGTATTTGATAAAGTTACACATGGTAGACATTTATATAAGCTTAAAATATTGGGAATTAGTTCTCAATTATTTGAGTGGTTTAGTAATTATTTGAGGGATTGTAAATCTTATGTGTATACGAATAGAATCAATTCTTATTTTTTATTCTATTCATATACTCATAAGATTTACAATCCCTCAAATAATTACTAAACCACTCAAATAATTGTCTTTATGTGTGTTGTTGATCAAAACATAAAAAATAGTATGACTCATGCTGATGATTGAAAATTATTTATAATAGTCACATCGAGGTTTGAAAGGATATAGATTGCTTTAAGCATTGCTGTAGGTATAATATATGGAGATTAATATTAATAAAACTTGCATTGTTTTCTGTGCTAACTAAAAAATCTGTTTATCAGTATAAAATTGAGAAATAGTATTATTACATATAAAAAGATTATATTTGACTTAGGAATTATATTTTGGAATAATTTTACTTTTAATGCACATATTAAATATATTATTAATGAAGCTTATAGAAAGATGGGATATATTTTGAGATATCAAAAAGATTTATCTATTTCCATAAAACATAAAGAATTTTTTTTCATTATTGCAACACTTTTAGAATATGGTTCTTCTATAATGAATTTGAATAATATTCAGTCTAGAATTCATCATGTTGAAAAAAGATGCATTAAATTAATAAAGGGAAAAATTCCAAAATTTTAAAACAGTATTGAAAGAAAGAAAAATGTTGAAATACATGGTATTGTTGAAAATGATAACTGATGGGAAAATTGATGTCAGCAACTGTATATCAAAAATAAAAATGAAAGTACCTAGTCGTCTGTCAAGGGAAATGCACACCTTCAAGGTTAATAAATGTAAAAATACTTTTTTCAGCAAGTCTGTTTTTAATTGATTGCAAAGAGTATATAATCTAAATTTTAATAGGATTGATATTTTTGTGAGCAGTTTATTTGAATATTAGAAAAGAACTAGATTTAAAATTGAGAATATATATATAATATGTATATAATTTGTATTTGCTTATTGTTTTTTTTTTGTTTGTTTGTTTATTATGTATTTCTGTTAAAGTATAAATGTTGAAGTGCATGTAACAAATAGATACTAAATTAAATAATAATAATAATAATAATTATTATTTATTATTATTGTTGTTTCAAAAAGAGCTTCATTTCAGACTAAGGGTTACATTGTTTGTTGGTGTATATATATGATTACATTGTTGGACTTGAGAATATAGGTAGTTTTTATTTGGATTATTATATTTTTCAATAGTGGGGGGGGATCATAAATGTACATAGGTTGAGGAGATAAGTGACTTAAGAGGCTTTAAGATGCATATGCATACATTACATAGGTATTCTTACAAAAATTTGTGTGAAGCATTTATAATATCCATGGTTAATTGTGAGTTCTGAATAACTAGGTGCTCTTGTTGGTTGTATTGTGTATGTTTTCTAAGTATTAGTTGCCTGGTATCCATCCAGGTTATTGTCATTTTATACAGAGATTAAATACATTACTTGAAAAAAAAAACATGAGAACTTGGACACATGTTGAATCATATGATTACATATATATTAAGGATTTACATTTCTTTTGTAGTGTATAAAAACAGTTTATGATAATTAAAAGTAAAATGCAAATAATATACCAAGATATATATAATTTGTATATTACATATTGCCTACAGTATTATTTTTTTTAATTTTACAAGATACGTATATCAAAATAGAATTGTGACTCAGTGTCTGATGTTCCTCTCAAAGTGTGTTTAATGGCTGTTCCATAGGTTCTTGCTTGATAGATACTTGTGTAGGATTCCAGCAGCATGGGAAATCTTTGATAAGATAGAAGCTAGGCTTGCAGTGAAATGACTAGGTATGATGAGCTGACATGTGTCCATGTCAAATATCACTGGAGTACTGCACATTTTGAAAGGGTGGTATATGGGTCAACATCTGGTTGTCTGTACAGTGTGGCATTTTGTTACCAGTTAGGGTTTTGCCTAAGAAGTGATCAATTAATGGCATATATGTCAAGGTGAGCAATTTTTGTTTCTTATGCTTTTAGCTGCTGTAATTTGTTGGAAAACTGGATGGGTGACATTGTGTATTATTTTCAAGGAAGAAGGTGCTGCATGTGTACCAGAAAGCATATAATATAAATATCACTGCATAAACAGTAGGGATTGATTACCTTTGATATGAGTTAACAATAGTTTGGAGTGAGGTGCTGATTTGTCTGTAATTGTTTATTAAGATGTTATGAGTGTTGGACAAAACAGATAATGCTGAGTCTCTTTGGATGCATGACATGCAGAAAGAATTAATATGTTCAAATAGTCATGAGTTATAGAGAAAATGTGAGGTGACTAAGGCATGGGTGTTAATACTAAGTATAAAATCAAAATACTTAAGCTCTAATGACCATATCTTGAATTTCCATAGCAGTTGCCAATAGTTAATGCTTACCATTGGGATGAGAGAGTCATTTGATTGATTAGGATATTGTACAGTGTGGATTTTCCAGTATGTGTACTGTCATTTGTCTGGAGAGATATTTGATCTGATGTGTCTTGAATTTTGTTGATGACTGATGACAGATATCCAACTATGAGAGGGTCATCAGTGAGCATCACCTTGAACAGACATCAATGCTCTGTAAACTGTTTCATTGAGGATATCAGAAGATTTACAGTTTCCTGAATATATAAAAAACTAATATTGTAAAGTCAAATTTTATTATTTATGGGCAAGTGTTAAGATCCTTAAAAGATACCCACACTGTCTTTCTGCACCATGGAAGCTTGTTACAAAGAGAAAAAATGTACAGAGACAAAAAAAATTTTTTTTGAAAAAGTTAACAATAGGGTAGTTGTAGGTGATTTTGGGTGATAATGAGGAGAATGAATAGTGGCATTCTGTAGTAGAAAAAAAAGTATGCCTTGAAAAGGAAGATAATAATATACATTGCATCATTTTTAGCTTATTCTGAATATTTGCTTCATGGCATTGGCACCCATATAAAAAAAGTAACCAAAAATGTTATTTGGATTTTCAACATATATTGCATAGATGGCTTTTTGTGAGTACAAACTAAGCAACAGTTTTATTGGAATTGAATTTAAGTTTAATGTTATCAGTGTATAATTCAAAAACTTATTTGAAGTGTAGAAATAGTATTATTATGTCTCAAAAAGGAAATTTATTTCAAACTAAGGGTTACATTGCTTGTCAGCATGCATATTTGCTTACATAGTTTAACTTAGGAATATATATATAGTTTTAATTTAGATGGTTACATATTTCATTGGGGGGGGGACAGACTAAATGTGTGCATGCATTATTATTATTATTATTAAGTTTCAACAATAGTAAACTTTATTAATCCTTTTAGTTACATAATATTACAATGCCATAGCAAGATACATGTTGAATCTTATTATTGTCAGCAAAGTTATAAAGAACAATAATTAAAGAAAGCATGGTCCAGATTATGCTCCTATTGAACAATAATGTGATTAATTAACATTTTTAAAGCGGATAGAATCATGTAAAATTACCCGTGTAGATATGTACCTTTAAAAAAATGAATATTGTAGCACTTGATGATATTATTATTATTATTATTATTATTATTATTATTATTATTATTATTATTATTATTATTATTATTATTATTATTATTATTATTATTATTATTATTATTATTATTATTATTATTATTATTATTATTATTATTATTATTATTATTATTATTATTATTATTATTATTATTATTATTATTATTATTTAGCTATTACTAATTTTCTTTTCCGAGCCAACTTAATATCTGTTAATTAATGAATATACTCACAGAAAAACTTGTTTAATATTCAATTTTATTACTGTTTAGCATGCTTTTTATTCAATATATTCTATTGTTGGCATATATGATATATTGGATATATTGAAAGTATGCTACGCAATAATAAGCGAATATTAAAAAAAAAACTACTTTTTCTGTGAGTATATTCATTAATTTTATTATTATTGTTGTTGTTTGTTATGATTATGGTTATTATTATTATCATTCTTTATTTATTCACTTATTTATACAGATGAAATATATTTACACAAATGCAAATTTGTTCAAATAATAGATTAAATAATCATCTCTTATATATATATTAAGCAAAATCATTTGATCTACGTATGTGGATTCTATATCATTATCTTTAGAATTATACAAAGTGTTCACGAACTAAGCCATTCAAGGTTTAATTTTTTTTTTTTGATCTCATAAGATTCATTTCATGTTAAAATTTATATTTTTAATTTAGTATCCCATTATAATAATGTTCATGTCAAAAACATTGATACAGACATGGTAAAGTTGTTTTTTCTAAACAAAGTTACAATAATTAAATATAATAAAAAACAGGATGCATGGAGACAGGAATCATTGAAGTCTCAGCAGTCGGCAGTTGTTTAATTTTTTAGGATGTAAACTTGTTTTTCAAACAAATCATTTATCTTTTGAATAATATTATAAAAAAAACCCTAATAATCATTCATTAATTTGGAACACCCTTGGAAATACTGGCAGCTCTTTTTTAAAAGAAATATTTAAATGATACACCAGAATTAAATTAATTATATATAATTAGAAATTTCTTTATCAACATCAAATTAAAATGTTTTGAAAAATTATTAGATTAAAAGGAATAACGATTCTTTGTTATATATAGCAAAATAAAGCATTACAGTATTTTTTGCTTCCATTTATCAACAGCAGTCACCTACTCTTTATCACTTTATTCTAGAATTTTTGAGGAATTGATAAACACTATATCGATATAAGGAGACCAATAGGTATAGAGTAGCCTTGGGATCTGATGGGCATTATAATATATCATATATTTATTACTAGTCTCTAGATAGAAAGGCATAGGTTTTTAATAAATAAATACTTATTTAAAAAAAAGTCAAGAATGAGGTCTTAGTTACTCTTGCAACATTGCAATTATATTAAATAACTATATATGTAAACTATGTTACAATTTCTCATAAGTTAAAGAATGTTATTATGTTTTACATTTAACTCTTACTAATTCTGACAGTTTCATTTGTTCCATCTAGTGAGCTTTACCTTTCTTTTCTATATAAAATCTTAATTATATAATAAAACAGAAGAAATTAGTCTTGATTTATTTTTAATTTAATTTTATAAACAAATATATTCTAAAAATTACATTTGACCTTTTAAATATTTAAAAACTTACTTGTATATCAGAACAACAAAATGAAATATCATCTATAATGTTTTCTAAAAATTCTTTCATTTTTTTTATTATAGTTTTTTTAAAAAAATATGAATGGACAAATGTTGATTTGTGATAAGTTTATCAAATTCCATTTTAAATTCTGATATTTGCTTTAACCAAAAATTCTAACACCATATCAATTTTGACAGGTGATAAAACAATCCAGTCTTACATGAAGTATCATTAAGAAAGAAAGAATGCTCTTATAACTAAAATCTTATAATAAATCTTTCTTTAGGGAACAATAGAATAGAACCTTAGATATTATCTACAGTCCATAAGATGCTGACCTATTCAGATTTTTTTTCAATTAAAAGTTAATACAAGCATTATGGCAAAATCTATATTATAAAAAAAAAAACTATGTTATTCTCACAATAATGTTTAAACTGAATTGTAAAACTTCAGAATAATTACATTATTTTTGTGGGAAACTCCCAATGATTCTTAATGAACATGAGAGTTTTCAGATTAAATTAAGTTTTATGATGTTAAAACAAAATAAACTATTCAAATTGAAAAAATACCATTTTTGCATGCACATGACATGATTTTCACAGATGATTTAATTCTGAAATAATTAAGATAATACATTAGCCATTTTAAAATCATTTTGGTCATAAATTGGTAAAAATAAAACATTTGAAAACAAATCACCTAATCAATTTTTACTCTATCACATGTTTCCAAGAGAGACATCTAGTGCAAGTTTGAGTAATCATTGGACATCAGATATTATACTGCTATAATGTTCTTATTCCTAGACTGGTTTCTGGATTTTATTTTCATCAGAGATAACTAGGATTTAAAGTAGGAACTCATGTATTCTGTACTATCAAGTAGCAACTATTTACTTCTTTATACTATCCATGCTAATAGCTGAACTAGAAAACAAAAAAAACTAAAAGTTTGAATCCTAATGAATTTACTTTTATAATTATACAAATTTGATAACAAATCAGTTTTTATATACTTTAGAAACATCAGATTTATGCCAATTATAAACTTTTATTCTTTGATTATGATACCGATTATGACATCATTTGACTTTCTCATATGATTTTTTTAAAACATTGTAAACTTGAGTAATCAGTTAAACACCAAAAGACATTGTGTAGTACTATTCTCCTTAGTTTGATTTTTGACTGTTTCTTCATCACTGAGAAGTAGAAATCAAGAATTCAACATAAATTCAAAACCTTTAAGTTTTTTTAGGTTATTAGCTTGTATATCATAATCAGTAAAAGATGACTGACTGTTACATACCTTAATGCACTAGGAGTAACTTTGAATCATAGTCTTTTCTAGTAAAGCCATAAACAGGAAAACAGCCTGGGGGGAAATGTAATACTGCACAATATCATCTATGTCCATATATGATTCAAGTTTACAATAGATGCCAGAAACACATAAAAAACTACTTTTGTAAGCATATGAATAAGACTATGATAAAGTCATATGATATTATAATGGGTAATAAGCTTCTTAGCCAAAAATAGAAGTGGCCTATAGTTGGTATAAAACTAAGGTCTTTAACATAAAAATAATTTGGATTCAAGACATAATATGTATTAATTTGAGTATTAAAAAAATAAACAATGGTTACTACATTAATAAGTGCATTCATTCTAGCTTTAAATTTTATATTTCACTGATGAAGACAAAAACCAGAAACTGATTTGAAAAGAACATGGACAAAATGTAAAATGAATCTGCTATAAATTTTGTTTTCACGCTGCTGTTTTTAAACAGCATTCTAATGGTAAAAATATGTAATTAATCTGATATTACTTTTTATTTTCATCAGTATGTGTAATTTTATTTTCATTTGTATTTGTAATTTTATTTAACAAAATATTTTTAATGTCCATGAAAGCTTTCATTTTTTTCTTCAAATGAAACAATTACTTCTAAATACAACTGAATGCATTCTCGGTGTAGTTCACAATTAAATCTCATGTTTCATTAATCTGGAGTTAATATAATGTTTTAGCATAAACGTTATCGGCTCCACGCAATAGATAATCAACCAAACAATTTTTTATTATAGTCGATCATTTATGTATTTGTAAGTTTTAATTTCATCGCAAAGGAAACTGCTTATAGATGTATAAATATCTAATGAAATTTTTGTCTTTCACGTATTAGAACATATGCTACCACGTTTAAAAGCTCTTTTATTTCAATTTGTATTTTAAGTAAACTGAAAATGTTAAAAGTAAAATATATATATATTTAAATCTTTATTTTTTTAATATAAAGATGAGTTTAGAAATCTCTATTTACCAAATTGTAATCTTATCTCGACATGAATTCTGTTAAGTCTTTTATTATAAAAAGCTTACCTCAGAGAGAGAGAGAAATAATCTTTTTAGTATATTATTATTTAAAGTTAATATATTACAAAAAAATAAAAAAACATAAACAGAGGTATACTATATCAGGCATACCGCATATAAACAACTATTAAAAATAAATAAAGTCTTACATTTGATGTTATTATCATCACCATCTTCACCCCATATCTAAAAAACAAACAAAAAATATATAATTTTTTGCAAGAAAATATGTACGTATATATATACATGTATGCATGCATGTTGAATTCTGATCTTGAAGGAAAACAAAGTGACTAAAAAGAAAAATATATTATGACAAAGTGATAATAATAAATCATTATTAGGGATAGTCTGTACTCTCAATTTATTTTGGCATCTCAATTTTAGAGTTACTTTATAAGCATTAATAGTTTCTTAAATCATTAAGATATAAAACTGCTTTGAATTATTGACAAAAAACAAAATAAGTAATAATAGAAATTGTATCTCTTTACTGGAGGCTATCAATAAAATAGATTACTTTCTAAAAGCTTATCTGAAATAATGGTCTTTTGAACCTTTTCGCATTTTGGATGTTTATTAACTATTTTTTTATTATTACCTATAAAATATTTTCATCTTTTTGTATATATTTACAAGCTTATTTTATTGGATATAATGTGTGATCAATACAGTTCTTAAGGAATGTTTCTTTATTTCCCAAAATTAGAAACTACTAAATAAAGTAATAGAGTGGCAAATAGATTAAATATTAAATTTTAAATCTTAATTAAATATTAACCAAAAACAAAACAACGAAATAAAAAACAACAGAATTTTATAAGCAAGCAAAAATTTACAATACAGCTTTCTTTGTTTTATAGAATTTCTTCCATAACTTATAAATTTCTCATTTTGTTAATAAAAATAAAAATTCATTTTTGTCCGAAAAGAAAAAAGGAAAAATGAATGATAATATTAAATTATTTTAAAGTTAGGTACAGTGAAGCAATATATATTGTATCAATATATAACATTTTAAATATAGGTTATCCAAAGAAAAAAATGTAAATAACAAATAAAAAAATGTAAATAGACAAAACAAACATTACAATATGTAAATTTTACAATTAATGGCAGCCATTTTTCTATCTTGGAGTGCTGTACTTGATCACGCTTAGTAATAATATATCTCTGTCTTTCATTGAAAGCATATATATTTTACTCTTTGCTTTATTATCCTTTCTGAATGTGATGTGTACAGTAATTGACATAATAAAATGTGTTGTAAGTATAAAACTAAAAGTTTTATATAATTTTACCAAGTATCTTTTTTAAGCAATAAAATTAAAGTTATTAGTTTAGTATGACATAAAAATAGAACTGTAAAACATTTTTGTATTGAGTGAGAAAGTTCAGGTTTAATTTGAAGTGAAATTCAGAAAGGCAAAGAGTGGATTTCTATAGATTACAAATCAATACAAACATCAAAAAGTCAAGATAATTAGGACAACTCTAATTTTCTACTAAAGAGACTGCTATTACATATGCATAGAGTTAAAATAATATTAAAAAAAGAACATCTAAATTGTGTTTAATTGCAATGAAAGTCTGACATTTCACTATTCGTTCGATTCAAAAAACAAAGACAAGGTTTGATTACTATTATTATTTTTTGAAAAATTTTGAATGAGTGAATTCAAGTATAATATATGTGTGTGTATAATTATTAATTTACTATCAATAACTACATTATTATTTTTTTAAATTTTGTTTATAGTAGAATCATAATGATTCGAAAAACGTTAAAACATTTTAAATAACAAAACAGGTTTGAATTTGTAATATTTAAAGCCGAGTGCTTTCAATACTGATTACTATCATCATCATACCATTATGTGATGAAAGGAAGTTGAGATCTAGATTTAAAGTTACTTCTTAATATTAAATAGTAGATTATCATAAAGTTGAATTTTTAGAATTTACATATTAATGATGAAAATGGTTCCTACAAGTGCCATTTTTTTTAGAAAGAGGTACTAGAGACCTTTTTACCACTTTCATAATTAGTAAGTAAATTTACTCCTAAATATTCAATTGCATGGTAATCTATTATTTAATATTCAAAAGTAACTTTAAATCTAGATCTCAACTTTCTTTAATTGCATAATGGTATGATTATGAAAGCACTCAGCTTTAAATATTACAAATTCAAATCTTTTTGTTATTTAAAATATTTTAACATTTTTTAAACCATTACAATTTTTTCAAAAAAAACAGGGTAAGAAAACGTATTATAAAATTATAGTATAATCTTAATTTATATAATCACTATATGTAATTGTAGATGTGATGAGATTAGAGAAATGTAATGTAGTTGATAGTTAACATATATTTAAATAATATTTATACATGAGTTATTAATAGAAGATAGAAATAACTAATTTAAGACATTTTTAGAAACAATGTTGTAGATTATTTTTAACTGCTGTTGATAACTCATGTATTATTATTTCATGTAAATATTCTTTAAACATATTTTAATTCTCAACTATATTATGTTGTTTTGTTTTACTACTATAAGCAAAGCCAACCTACACACACCTTTGCATGCATTAGTTGGGGAAAAATAAAAGAATATAGTACATTTGATTATTAAAATATATTTCTAATTTTTATATTTAAGGAGAATATATTTTGAACAATAGAAATTTCTTAGTTTTATTATCTAAATTTCATTTTTGTTGTATTCGATACTAAATAAAAAAATCCCTCAATAAGTCTCTTTATTTCTCTAGTTGCCCTGTAACCATTATTTAAAAGTCTGACAATTAAAATATATATACACATTCCACTTCCAAACTCTAACTGTTCCCTTATGTTAGTAAAAAGATTGATAATTAAAATATATTTATAAATTTCATTTTCAATGTTTGATGTATTGAATATCAAATAAAACTTTTATTCATTAATTCTTCCCATTTCTCTAATTCCTTGCATTAGTAGAAAATTTAATAATTAAAATATCTTTACATAACATTTACATAAAATAATTATCAGCAACAGTATTATAAAAATATATTTTTTATTTAAGATACTTAAGAATAATTTTAATCTAAGTTATTTTGTATTTTTCAAATGACTATAAAGTTTTAATGTCATCATAACATATATGCAAATGAGAAATTCAATGTGGTCCAAACGATGTTTAAATAATTTAAAATATATTTAGTCAATAAAATTTTTTCTGAATTACCCTAAACCAATATCTCTTCATTTCTCTAGTATGGAATCCAATACAAAAGCCACAACAGCTTACTTTATCATATAAGATTATACTTAAAAGAAAATGGTCAAAGTTTATCAAATTTGGTATTTTCCTCTTATATCTGTGGCATTTTAAAATTTACTTTTACATGTGTTAAACATAATTAAATTGACATCATAAAAGTTTATGAATTTCATAGTATAAGTTTGTCAAATTCTGTAGTATTTTTAGTTTTGTATCAATGTCATTTGAATATTTCTTTAACATATATTTAAGCTAAAATCAAATCTTAAAAGTTTCTCAAATTCATTATTATAATTGATCTAAATTGTCCTTAATTACATGGTACAAATGCAATTTAATTAATTTGAAATATATTTACAATATCAAATTTTACTTGCTTTACTAAAATTACATTTTTTATTTGAAAAACTTTCCAACTCTTTAATCTTTTAATCAGTGCCACTTCTTTTGATTTTTATGATGTCACTTGAAAACAATTACGATATAGATTTTCCATGCATTTTTATATTGCAATATATATATATTTTAAAAAACAATTAAAGCAAAAATTTGTATAATAATAAAATTTTATACAAGAAAGAAAAATAATTTGAAAGACTCTTCAAGATTAGTGCAATATTTGTTGAGGTATAAAGCCACAAACAACAAACAAATACTTTCACTTTTATATAGTAATATGAATATTATATACATAAAAAAAGCATTTGTATTTTATGTGTGTGTGTGCACTGAAATGTTGAGTAAATGGTATGATTGAAATCAAGACTTTATCAACAAATTCTAAAGTTATTCTGTGCAATGTATGCAAGGAAGACTTAGAACAAAATATAGGTGGACATCACAGTTTTGTATAGGAATAATGAACCACTTTATAAATAGTTCCTTGTAGACTTAATTCTTTCTTAATAACTTCTCATATTTTAAATAAGCTTTGAAATTACTTCTCATTACTAACTTGTATTTTTAGTGTTGACTTCCGGATGGTAAGGATTTAAGTAGTTTTTCATATTTATGTTATTTCTCTGTAAGACATAGATTGATGTCCATTTACTGAATAATATTGAATGGTTAACTAAGCTATCGGAAATCTACCTAAAAAAATTGAATCTTTATGTTTCAGCTTTATCAGACTATACTTGAAATTTGTATTTTTTATAGCAAGTAAATATGTTATAGTCCTTCAAAAGACATATTGTTATATGCAACATATTGATAATGAATCATAGCTGCAAATAATTGCTAATTTTATTATAATTCAAATATTTTTAATGCACATATATGTTATAATTATTTAAAATTAATACCATTTTAAAATACAGAATTTCACATATAAAAATCATAAATATTTAAAAATCAACAATTCATTGAGTTCAATATTTTATGCTATTTTAGTCATCTTTTGTCAATCTCAGTTTCTAGACATGTATTCCAAAATATCAATTCTAAGCATGCAATCTGAAATAAATATGAAGACATTTAAAATGAAAGAAATTCAAAAAGTAGAATGCTTTAATTTTTATGAATTGTTACCACCCTCCAATATGCAAGATGCAGAAGCAGATAGTGTGAAATATAGATAATAAATCAATTTGAAGTATATTTATTCTGTGGTAATTCAAAACTTATTTTAATTTAAAAAAACTGGAATATAGATTGGTAACAAAAAATATTACTATTCTTTACCTACTGCAGTTGCCAGGTGAGTTCCTAAAAATGGTTATAATAATTTTATGATAAACTTATCTACTTGTAAACTAAAAAATAAGAATACGAAAAAATAGTTTTTATTGATTGCTGCTAGTTTCATACTAATATTTTTTATCAAAATTTTTTTTTATCAATTCCAGATTGTCAAGTTTTTATAAACATTTTTTACTTTTATAACTATTATATAATTATTTTTTTTTAAAGCTGAGTAAAAACACTGAGCTAGTGATAAGCTTACAATAATTACAAGTATTGCACAGGGACACCTAGTAATATAATTTAGAAAGCAATAAAAATTAATGAATTTACCAAACATGATTTAAAAAAAAACAGACTTAGGAAATAAGTAATCATTTTTAATTACTAAAAGTTAATTAATTATTGGTATTTCTTCTTTTAATTATTTGTAAAATTATATTATTATTAATTTTTTTATATTTCATACAATTTTAAATCTGCTTAGTAATAATTAATGTAACAAATTTTATAATTTTTGGATATTTGAATTATTAAATTTTAATTATCTCTGTTCATAATAATCTCAAAAAGATTTGTTTGATAAAAGTTTTTCTAATTATATTTAATAATTTAGCAAATAAAAATAAAGTATTAAAAAGTTATAAAAAATTTGCTTGTCAAATACAAAATAGAAATATTATATAACAAAAAG
Organism: Epiperipatus broadwayi; assembly: GCA_028023455.1. Classification (NCBI taxonomy): domain Eukaryota; kingdom Metazoa; phylum Onychophora; class Udeonychophora; order Euonychophora; family Peripatidae; genus Epiperipatus; species Epiperipatus broadwayi. Next base: position 254,039 of record JAQFVV010006436.1, on the reverse strand, counting down.
TAGAATCATGCATATAGACAATTAAAAATTTGGGTTGATAGTATTTACCTTTTTAAGAAAAACAAACAGCCAGAAATACTAATATTTAATTAATACTTTGACTACTGTAATATTTTATATGTTTAAATAAATAAAGAATAACCAAGAGCTTAGAGACCTTGTAAATTTCTCCACAATTAAAAAGATACCATTGTATTTATTATTATTTACTTAAATTCTACAGACAAGTTCAGATTGTTTTTTATTTTATTCTCTTACAAGATTACTTGTTAAATGCAGATATTCTTTACATGAATTATATATGCATTATACATATTTATATATTAAGATGAAATGCTTTTACAGAACACAATAATGTCAGTGCACACACCACATTCATTCATATATATAAAGCTTAAAATGAAAAATATAAATAAACATAGACAAAATACCGGCCGATGCTATGACACTTAAAAAAAAAAACATTAAAATAACTGAAATATTGGTTAAAGAACAATTTTCATTTTTAATTATTTAAAATCAAAGATAAATATATCAATCATTAGTGAAAATTATTTTAACTTTTCTAATTTTGGTAAAATTTTAAAATGTTTTAATGCAAGAAAAGTATTGATTCTTTATAACAAGTCTGATTTTAAATATTATAAATTGAAAAGTGTTTAAAATTTTAAATCAAATGGAAAATGATTTGTGTAATTATTCTATTTTTAGATTTTTTACATAGACTATAAATAGTGGATTTAGATGAACTGATTTATTATTATATAGGAAAGAATAGAGAAAAACCAACTTTTTGCTAGTCTCCATGTTAATCATGTTTAAAGTTCCAAAGATGTGGGATATTACTTCTCTGTGTTACATAGCCCAAAATATGAAAAGTAGACCCTGTGTCTGACTGCAGTTCACCAAATTAGAATTGAGAATTTCTAACATTTACCTTAAATATGCCTATCCAAAACATGACAATAAGAAGCCAGTTTACTGCTCTACCATGAACATGGTAATAAGAGGCCAGCTTACTAAGAAACTTCAGTTCTAAATATTATATATGAGTTACTTTATATATGTATGAAAGCACAGATGAAAGAAACATTCTGTCAGCCATATACATATCACCCATGTATGAGATTCAAGTTGTATATGATTATACATATTGAAGCATTGATATTTTAGACACTTATCAAGCCCAGATGAAAGAAATGAGTGCTGGTTATTATACATATATACTTGAAATCTATTTTACAAATACATAACACAAAGAAAAATAATCGGCATATATATATAATATGTTGACATTCTTTGAAATATTAATTTTGCAAGTAATGAAAATCTACTTTTCTTTATTAAATTGATTTGCTTTAATAATAAGCAACTTTGGAGTCAATTGAATAAATTAATTCTGGTAACTAGAAAATATTCTAGAAGAAAAATAAAAATAAATGCCCAGGCTGGTATTTCCTTAGAATTAATTCTATTATGTTATTTTTAAAATATTTGTTTTAGACTTAGAAAAATTAAAATGGATTAACTAATGTGATTTTTAATGACAGATAAAACTCCAGATTTTATATAAACAAGATGTTATTAAAAGTAATTTTATATGTAAATTAAGATTTAATAATTGGGAATTATTATAGATGTATTTATCATTAAATCTTTTATATATTGTTAACATAGATTAAGGCCTATAGATTTAATAAATTTATTATTGACAAATAAAATATTATTGGGATATTGTAGTATGCAGGGTGTACAGTTATTTATACATGCATATGTGTATCTAAAAGTATTTACTATTTATATACGAAAATAGAGTAATATTTCTTAGTTTATTGATATTTGAAATGTTTTATATTATTATATGAGCATGTCTGTGTGCTTATATATATGAGTTGTGTCAAGTATTTATATGTCTTTGTAAATTTGATTGTTTGAATTTGTCTATTTATGGAAAAAGAACGACCCATTAATTTGATTTTTTAATTAGTATTTCTAATCAGTAAATGTATAAATCATTATTTTAAGTTGTTCCAGTAAAGTTATTTAATACTAAAGTACATTGAGTTTTACATATATGTATCTTTTCTTGTTCGGTCACATGGATATGGGTCTTTATAATTTTAAAGCAAAGTTAGTATTTAACAATATCAATATGTGTGTGCATATATATACGGGTGGACATCCAAATAATTTTCTATTAAATTATTTGAATGGTTCTAAACTAATATAAATCACTTTTAAAATTCACTTGCTTCACTTTATAGATTTTATAATATGATTACTAATTGTTGATGACCAGTGCACTTATGGTACTTATGGTTGATGATGATCAATAATGATGTAATGATCCTGGCTTTTTAAAATTATATCTATCACTTATACATGGTCAGGCAAATAAAATAGTGATTATTGTTTTTTTAGTATACCCTAGGTTGGCATTGGCTAAATGGTGAATGGCCTAAAACTTATAATGTATCTCTTGTGAGTGATCCCATATCATTTTTGTCACTTATAATTACTTATAATGTCTTCTAATGTTGATTCAATGCTCATTTTATATGCTCAGTAATAGTAAGAATAATTTGAGGATAATGATTTCCTTCACTTCCATATACCTTTATATTTGTATCATTACTTCAACAAAAAACTTCAACAAAAGAGCTATTATAGGTTAATAATAATACTTGTTTAGCCTCAGAGATTGTCGATTAGTAATAATTGATAGTTTCTTAGCAACATCAAATGCTAAAAGTTATCTTTGTTTACATGGATAAAATCCCTCATTTCTATTTTTTATTAAAATAACAATCAATGAAAAATTTTAATTCAATATATATATGCCTTCAGATTATAATTATTGTCAGGATATTCCATGTAATAAAATAGCTAAATAGCTGATGTTTCAGTGCAATAACACATACCTTCCTCAGAAACCAAAAAAAAAAAAAACAGGAAATGTTAACATTGTCTTTGTCTGAATGAGAAAGTGTACATACTGTAAAGAATTTATCAGATAGGAAATTTTCAGTTACTGAACTAAAAGTTTTGAATAAAGGTTTTAATTTTGCAATTACACTGACAAAATTACCTTATGAGGATATTATTTGCAAAGTGGAAAGTAGTTTATCAAAAATACCTTGTGGGAAAGCAGATATAGTAAGAGGAAAAATATACAATATTTTCAATAAAGCAAAACCACCTAAAAGTAATTTATCTATTAATGAAAGAAAAGTGTTGTTTGCATTAAAAATGATAACTCTATTACTATTCTGCTACCATATAAGTAATACTATAGTAATTTTAAATAGGGCTGATTATTATAAAAATACATAATTTAATAAATGATAATATTTATAAGAAAATTTATAGAGACCCTACGACTTACCTTGAAAAGAAAATAAAAGGATTAATTTATTCTATTGATCTTGATTTAAAAATGAAGATCCAAGTTACTCCCAGGGAAAAATCTTTTTATCCAAAATTATATGCTTTACCAAAAATCCATAAACTGGATATTCCATTGAGACTGATTGTAAGTGCAGTTGGTAGCTCATTTTATGACTTCTTTTTTACAGCCACATTTAACAGAAATGTCATCATATGTTAAAGATGCAAATCATTTTCTTGAGTTTATCCATGATATTAAATTGACTAAGAATGATATTTTGGTTTGCTTTTTACTAGTGTATCTGTAAAGTTTTAAAATTATTCAGTTACCTAATTTTGCTGTGCTTTTGATTGAATACTGCTTATTGAATACATTTTTTTTTGTTTTTGATGGGCAGATATATAAACCAAACATCAGGTTTAGCTATGGCTTCACCAAATTCTCCAACATTAGCTTCCATTTTTATGAAAGATTTAGAAAATAAAATGTTGACTTCAGCAGTTAGAAAACCTTCTATATGGCTGAGGTATGTTGATGATATCTTTGTTATTTGGTCTCATGGTAAGCATGCTCTTGATGACTTTTTTAATTGTTTAAACTCTTTTCAGAACAATATCAAATTTACTGTGGAGATACAAAATAATAATCAATTGCCCTTTTTAGATGTTTTAATTGAAATAAAGAAGGATGGTTCTTCATCTTATGGTATATATATAAAAATTCAACATGCACTGGGAGGTATCTGCATTTTTTTCTCACCACCATCCTGCACAACTATTTTCAGTGGCCAAGATGTTGTTAGATTGAATGAAAAGACTTTCTAATGATAGCCAGTATGTCCAGACATTTCTGCTAGTAATAAAATGCTTATTGCTAATGGTTTTAGTTACAGCATTATTAATAGGCCTTTTTCATATAAAACAAAAAAAGATTTTGATACATTAGAAATTAAGACAATTTTGCCATATATAAAAAGAGTAACATAAAATTGGTAACATTCTAAGGAAAAATAATATTCACACAGTTTACACTACTTTCAAAAAAATTAATGAAATATTTTTACTTCCTAAAGATAAAATTTCTTCAGAGTGTCATGGTGTAAATGAATTCCATGTAGGGTCTGTTCACATTCAGATATCGGATAGACTAATTGATCGTGGAACAAATATTAGAAAGGAAGAACACATTCTGGTAGTCAAAGAAAAATCCAATTCATCAGCTATTTATTGTCATATAAAATTAACTAATCATGATATCAATTTTGATAAAACAAATATTCTAGTAAAAATTGAATAGTATGACCAGAGATTGCTAAGAGAAGCTATAGAAATTTTTAAAAAGTCCCAAGAGTTTGAATGAAAGGTGTGAATTAAAGAAAATTAACAACATTTGGAAGAAGCTATTGGAAGACAAATTAATTATTAAAACTTCTCAACCAATAAAATATAAATATGAAAAGAGATAAAAAGATAAAAATAATGATGTTAAATCTCACATGCTTTTCTATGATTTGAGAAAAAGGATGCTCTGAGGAAGGTACTTGTTATTGTACTAAAACATCAGCTATTTAGCTATTTTACTACATGGAATATGCCAAAAATAATTACAATATGAAGTCATCATTTATCCATGAAAATATTAGAATTAACACACATATATATATATATTGTGACCTTCCAGGTTACCACCAGGAAGAAATGTGGGAAGTTCTCATTTATGTCAACAATGGTTAAAGATAGTTATCTGAGAAAAATGAATTGTGATGTAATTTGGTAGTTAAAATTAGGATTTAAAAAATTAAAACTTTAATTGGGTGTACTGATTGGTAGAGTTTTGGATTATATATGTTTGGTAGTAGAAGAGGAGGATGAACAACATCAGGGATATTTATATGTAGTAGAAAAATTTACATGTCATAATAAGCAGATACATAGATATATTATTAATTAGAATTTTTTTTCTATATTTTATTTATTATTTACTAATTATGTATTGTTCATAATCTTATATTTAAAATGATAAAGATTATTTGTATATTAGTGAATAATATTTATAAATTGTATTTAATATTTAATATTTTTATTATTATTATTATTATTATTATTATTATTATTATTATTATTATTATTATTATTATTATTATTATTATTATTATTATTATTATTATTATTATTATGTTTATTCTATTCAAATATTCTATTGTTAAAATTTTATAAGTAAAAATTCTGGCACACTTCCAAAGTTGATTGTAATAAAAAAAATGATGATCCATATTCACTACCTTTAAAATGTCTGGATGTTATGTAAGCTACGTAATTATGATTTATTTTAAAGTATTACCAAAAATAAATAATATCAAAATGACAAAATTGTTTAAAATAAAGCTAGCTAAAATTTTCTTATTAAACACTTGATTTTCAATTTTAAGAATTTTCTATCAATATTCTGCAAAATAAAATTAAAAATGAAAGAGTTTATCTATTTAATCTTATATCAAGAGTATAATTTTATACTGTATAACTTTACTATTCACACATATATAATAAAATAATTCCAATACATGCAAATGTTATTATAACACCTATCACGGAATTCTAGGATAAAAAAAAAACTATTGTCATTCTTAACAAATTATGCTTTAACAATTGGATAGACATTTTTTTTATGTTATAATTTACTGTTGTCTTTGAAATTGATATGTATGTTTCTTTCAACTTTCAAATTTTTTAAAAAAAAAACTTAACATGTAATGATGGGATATTGATAAGTATTTTTCATTATTGATTACGACAGATGTACAACCAATTTTTTTTTGTTTTCTTTTAAAAAAAAACAAAACAATGTAACTTCATATTATTATAATATGATAATCTAGTATTTTGTATGATCTAGAAATTATATTATAGGTGATTATAGATATTTGGATGTGTGCGTGATGCTATAAATTATTATTTTAAAAAAATTGTATTTATTATGCTTCAATTTTGTTAATGAAGTTTATTTAAAATAAATAAAAAATTAAAACCTTGTCTGTTATAAGTTTGTTTATGTAGGAAGTGTATTGGGTGTAGTTGGAGGTAGAAATGGTCAAGGGATGATTAGATTATTTAGATTGAGTTTGGAGATATTATTTAACCCTCACATATATAGGTATAAGTGTTTAGTTATTGTTTTCCCCTGCCTTTTTTATTTTTGTATAGTTAATGTTAGATGATATACACTGATTATAACAGATAAGTGTTGTATAAATTTTTATAATATGTATAAAAGATGATTGATTTATGGCATCATCCAAGTTCTATAAATAAGCTAATAAAAAGTGTGTTTTAAAAATACATTATATTTATGATATTATAAAAGCACACATATTCGAAAATATATGATCCATATATTAAATATTAGTCAATTTTGGTTTTACTGTAGAAGAAATGTAATTGGTTAGCAAGGTGCATAAATAATATTTTTATTTATTTATTATTTATTTTGTCTTTTATTTTTAATAAATGTTTTATTGAGTTAATAGCCCATATGAATTGCTTGATTATATACATTTGATTCTCCATTTCCACACACACACATATGGTTAATATAACATAACCCTAGAATATCTAAATTTTCCAGTATAAGTCAAGTTTTATTTAATTTGTCTGGAGTTGATAAATCTCAGTATTACAATGCCAATAATATATTTTACTTTGCTTAGAATAGATGGTGATGTGGATATAAAAGGTACCCGACCCTCATCATTATCTATCCGATACTAAATATGATAATTGATAATTTTACAATAGTTTTGTAATTGAATAAATGTGTGGCATATGATTAAATTAGTGTTTCAGAATTGTTATCCATAAATGTTTTATTACTCTTATTTGCATCCTATATGATGACCATATCCTATAACCTCAACTGAGCTAAGCCATAGAATAATTACAATATAAGAATCTTTTAAATAAAATTTAAAAGCAATTTGCAATTATAAATTTTATTCTATCTTGTATAGAATTGGCACCTGGGCATTTATGAATCTAATAAAGTGAATAAGTGAAGAAGACAGAGGTTACAGGGTGGGTTAAGTGGCTTGCCCAACATGAACGCCTTGACATTTATGGGTTAAATGCTTGATATATTTATGGATTGAATGGTTGCACAATGATTGGTGATCGATTCATCTTTTTTCATATGTGTATTTTGTTCTTTATTGGAGATTATATATTATACATTCTATTATGAATGGCACACAATGTGGCAGCATCATTAGTTAATGATAGTGGAGTGGAATAACAGCCAGCATGTTGGATTTGATTGATGATTATTGTAGATAAGGGTAAGTGGTGACCAATGTAAATGGCTCAATATATACATAGAGGCCATAACTGCCAAGGGTTTAAATGGCTATCCAATTGTGGGATCTTGATTACTTAAGTCTCATATCTTGTAGAGTGTTTATATTTTTGTTGATATATATTGGCATATACCTGAAATGAGAAGTAATCCAGTGCCATTAGAATTACGTTACTTCTGTTTTAAATATACAGTTATTGCATAATTGGTTCCAAAATAGAATAAAGTTGGCAGTTTTCTTATTCAAGGATTTTTTTTATATCAATCTGGAAGATTAATAGAAATGTTTGATAAAATAAAACTAGGGGTAAATGGAGTGTTAACTAAGGTTTGAAATAAGCCAATACTTGAAAGATGTGTAGTAGATAGATGAATGTTAGATGTATAGTTTAAAAAAAACATTTTTTTATGTGAAATAAATAAATACAGCCATGAAACAGCTTAATTTCAATTTTAGAGCTATATAAATATCACAAGTTATTGTAAATGTTAAAGTTGATAACATTTTATATATATATATATATATATATATATATATATATATATATATATATATATATGTATATCAACTATATATATATGTGTGTGTGTGTGTGTGTGTATGTATTTTGTTTGTCAATGAAATATAGCATTGATGCCAGATAAGCATAGAATTATTGATGATGTTAAATTATAAATTAATAATGTTGTTCATATTCGGAATATTTCTGTTATAGAAAGTCTATAATTTTGAAGGCTAAATAGCATACTTGATTGTTGGAGTTTTGTTGGTTGTATTGCAAGTTTTGGTGATGGATGGAGAGTTTTTGTTATTGTCTTGAGGATATGATGTATTCATGCCACTGATGACTGATTGTTCTCATTCACTGCTCCAACCCAAATTATGATATCAGTTGTTAGTTATCATGAAGCAGTTAACAGTAGTCCTGCCATGATTTTGCCTCTAAGACTCCAGAGAGAGCAAGGCATAGTTCTTTCTAATATATATGTAATATTTGTCTCTAAGACTTCCAAAGATGAACAAGACAATATTTTATAAATAGCCCCTAAGACTTGGATGTAAGCAGGACATTGTGATAGTATTTGTAGTAAAATATTATGGGTTGTGGTAGCTTAAAGTGATTAAAGTGGGATGGTCATCAGAGTGTTCATGGAGCATTGTATGTTTTGTTAGTGGTGATGAAATTCTTCTATCTATCTCAAAATTGTGAACTGCTAATTATTCTTTTGGCTGTCAGTATCTGTTGGATCTTTAGAAGAATGGATGAATATATAACTTGAATATATAGCTCATTCTTAAAAGGTTATTTTCTATATTCTTATGCAAAGGTTGGCATCGTTCATATTTAATTAAAAATTGTATATCACTTGTCATAGTAAATGCATGTCATCATTAATTTTATTTTGGTTATAAAATTCATATGGGGGGGGGGTATAAATGCTGGTTATAATATTTGAATGCACCTAACACAGCATAAAAATAAATGAACATGTTTAAATCGTTTTTGGTCTTTTATCAGTAATTTGAATTGGTGTAGTTTATAATATAACTATAGTGGATCATATAAAATTTAATTTATAATTCCAGCTATGTTTAGGTCAATGTTATCTAATGAAAACTTAATGTCTTCTTGCCTATGTGTGTGTGGAAAATCGAACATTATATGGGAAAATAAAATTGTGGAAATTTTATGTCACTTTAGGTAATGATGGTGAATTTGAGTTGTTGTTTTGGTGGATGTTGGAGCTGGTAAACCTTATTTTCTTAAGTAGTATTAATAAATTTTTAAAAGATTATAAAATGGACGAGTTTAATTTATATGATAGTTTGGATGGGTCTCAAGAGACACCATCTCCAGACATTGTTGCGATGTCCCCTGACTTTGAATCAGGAAATGAAGCTATAGATATGTCATATGGAGAATCTAATAGGATTAGAGATACTATCCCTCAACCTCTAGATGGTGATGTGTCGATGTTGTTAAGAAATATATTAACAGAACTAAAAGAAATAAAGTCTGGTCGAGTAGAAGATAGAGAAAGGTCAGAAGAGATGTTAGTAGAATTAAAATAAGAATTAAAAGAAGAACTAAAGTCTGGATGAGTAGAAGATAGAGAAAGGTCAGAAGAGATGTTAGTAGAATTAAAATCAGAATTAAAAGAAGAACTAAAGTCTGGACAAGTAGAAAATAGAAAAAGGTCAGAAGAGATGTTTGCAGAACTAAAGTCAGGTCAAGATAAGTCAGAGGGAAAGATGGCAGAAATAAAATTGGAAGTTTCAGAAATGAAGTTAGAAATGGTAGAAATAAAAGCTAGTATAATTAGGCAGATGTAAGTTGTGGAGGAGAAAGTAAAAAGTCAGGAATCAGAGATAGCAATGGAAATAAAATTGAGTCAAAAGAAATCAGAGGAGAGGATGGTTGAAATAAAGTCAGAAATGTCAGAGATAAAATTAGAAGTGAAACTAAAAACAAAGCTAGAAGCAAAGTTAGAAATACCCAAAATGAAGCTAGAAATGCAAGAGAATATTAATGACAAGTTATGCAGTTTAATAAGAACATTAATTTAGTCAGTGATAAAATAAATGTATATAAAGAATCTAGAGAAATAGTTAATCAAGACTCAAAATTAGATAAAAATGGAGATATAGACATGCTTAAAGATTTCAAGAAGGATCTTGATAAACAGAAAGAAGTTGGTAAATTAATGAAGAAAGAAATAATTTCTGTAGACATGAAGTATCTAGAGATTTTGAAAAATGAATTGTTAAAGGTTACTGATATTACAGGTAATAAATTTAAAAATAAAAATAAAAACATAATTCCAAAATGTGTTCTTGATTATTTAGAACATAAAGTGAAGGCGAATGTTTTTAAAAAAATATTTTATGGAGATACTAAACATATAATATGTAGTATGAAATGTTTAACAGAAAGTGTTAGTCATGCTAGAGAAGTCAGTAAAGTGAAAATAAAATGTAAAATTAAGAATACAAAGATGTTTGATTTAAATTTTCTTAGAAAAGTTATTAATCTGGAAAGAGATTTAGGCAAAGCCAAAGTAAAGCTTAAATGTAAAAGTAAGAAGAAAACTAAAGTAGATTTTATGAGAGAGGTAATTAATCACAATAAACATATGAAGAAAATTAAAGTAAAATTCAAAGAGATGAGTAGAGAAAAGGTTAAGATAAGTTATCTTAATAAAGGTGTAGATTATATAAAAGATATTGGGAAAGCAAAAGTCAAATTTAAAAGAATAAATGAAAAGATAGTTAATTTAAATCTTGGTAGAAAGATTGTTGATGAAGAAAAAGAAGTTGGAAAGGCTAAAATCAAACTAAAGAAAATAAATGTAGAGTTGATCAATGTCATGGGTTTAGAGACATCCAGAAACAAAAGGATCAAGCATAGAAAGGTAAAAACTAGAGTAAAGAAGATTGAGATAATGTCTCTTAGAGATAAACTTGTCAGAAAAAAGAAAATAAAGAATAATCGAGCAAGGTTTAAAGTTACTTATAATTCTCGCAGTTTGATTCCATATCCTGCAAGACATGATTAATAAAAGTTATACATATTGTTCAATATATAATTTAGTTATTTTTTTTTTTTTACATATTTAATGTTGCTAAAATATAATAGGAAGAAGTGTTTGTAAAAGCATTAAATGTTTTTATTGTTTTATGTTTATTTGACAAGCATAATTTTCTAATTGTGGAATGATCTTAATGTAAAATTTGATGTACTATTAATATTGATTGTTGTTTATCCAATTCATTTTTCTTTCATAAAAGGGAAGGACTGTGATCTTCCAGGTTGGCACCAGGAAGAAATGTGGGAAGTTCACATTTGTGTTAACAATGGTTAAAGATAGTTATCTGAGAAAAATGAATTGTGATGTAATTTGGTAGTTAAAATTAGGATTTAAAAAATTAAAACTTTAATTGGGTGTACTGATTGGTAGAGTTTTGGATTATATATGTTTGGTAGTAGAAGAGGAGGATGAACAACATCAGGGATGTTTATATGTAGTAGAAAAATTTACATGTCATAATAAGCAGATACATAGATATATTATTAATTAGAATTTTTTTTTCTATATTTTATTTATTATTTACTAATTATGTATTGTTCATAATCTTATATTTAAAATGATAAAGATTATTTGTATATTAGTGAATAATATTTATAAATTGTATTTAATATTTAATATTTTATTATCATTATTATTATTATTATTATTATTATTATTATTATTATTATTATTATTATTATTATTATTATTATTATTATTATTATTATTATTATTATTATTATTATGTTTATTCTATTCAAACATTGTATTATTAAAATTTTATAAGTAAAAATTCTGGCACACTTCCAAAGTTGATTGTAATAAAAAAACAGAGGGCGTGAGTGGAGAGATACAAAACGTTTATAACTTGAAGGAAAGTAAAAAATTCCAAGGAAGAAGATGTAAAAAAAAAAACTTAAAAGAATCAATAACTCTCTAAGAGTATTAGAACAAATAAAAAAACATCGTGAGGATTCTAATAATATACCCGTGGAGAATTTTCTATTATACTACTGGAATAATATAAAAATGAAGAGACAAACTCCCCCCCCCCCCAGAGGGAAGTCAGCTCCAAATTTCTGTCAAATGATGATCCATATTCACTATCTTTAAAATGCCTGGATGTTATGTAAGCTAAGTAATTATGATTTAATTTAAAGTATTACCAAAAATAAATAATATCAGAATGAAAAAATTGTTTAAAATAAAGCTAGATAAAATTTTCTTATTAAATGCTATAATTAAACGCTTGATTTTCAATTTTAAGAATTTTCTATCAATATTCTGCAAAATAAAATTTAAAATGAAAGAGTTTATCTATTTAATTTTATATCAAGAGGATAATTTTATACTGTATAACTTTACTATTCACACATATATAATAAAATAATTCCAATGCATGCAAATGTTATTATAATGCCTATCACGGAATTCTATGATAAAAAAAACTATTGTCATTCTTAACAAATTATGCTTTAACAATCAGATAGACATTTTTTTTATGTTATAATTTACTGTTGTTTTTCAAATTGATATGTATGTTTTTTTCAACTTTCAAATTTTTAAAAAAAAAAAACTTAACATGTAATGATGGGATATTGATAAGTATTTTTCGTTATTGATTACAACAGATGTACAACCAATTTTTTTTTGTTTTCTTTTAAAAAAACAAAACATTGTAACTTCATATTATTATAATATGATAATCTATTATTTTTTATGATCTAGAAATTATATTATAGGTGATTATAGATATTCGGATGTGTGCGTGATGCTATAAATTATTATTTTAAAAAAATTGTATTTATTATGCTTCAATTTTGTTAATGAAGTTTATTTAAAATAAATAAAGAATTAAAACCTTGTCTGTTATAAGTTTGTTTATGTAGGAAGTGTATTGTGTGTAGTTGGATGTAAAAATGGTCAAGGGACGATTAGATTATTTAGATTGAGTTTGGAGATATTATTTAACCCTCACGTATATAAGTATAAGTGTTTGGTTATTGTTTCCCCCTGCCTTTCTTTATTTTTGTATACTTAATGTTAGATGATATACACTAATTATAACAGATAAGTGTTGTATAAATTTTTATAATATGTATAAAAGATAATTGATTTATGGCATCATCCAAGTTCTATAAATAAGCTAATAAAAAGTGTGTTTTAAAAATACATTATATTTATGATATTATAAAAGCACATATATTCGAAAATATATGATTCATATATTAAATATTAGTCAATTTTGGTTTTACTGTAGAAGAAATGTAATTGGTTAGCAAGGTGCATAAATAATTTTTTTTTTATTATTTATTATTTATTTTGTCTTTTATTTTTAATAAATGTTTTATTGAGTTAATAGCCCATATGAATTTCTTGACTATATACATTATATTCTCCATTTCCACACACACACACATGGTTAATATAACATAGCCCTAGAATATCTAAATTTTCCAGTATAAGTCAAGTTTTATTTAATTTGTCTGGAGTTGATAAATCTCAGTATTACAATGCCAATAATATATTTTACTTTGCTTAGAATAGATGATGATGTGGATATAAAAGGTACCCGACCCTCATCATTATCTATTCGATACTAAATATGATAATTGATAATTTTACAATAGTTTTGTAATTGAATAAATGTGTGGCATATGATTAAATTAGTGTTACAGAATTGTTATCCAGAAATGTTTTATTACTCTTATTTGCATCCTATATGAAGACCATATCCTATAACCTCAACTGAGCTAAGCCATAGAATAATTACAATATAAGAATCTTTTAAATAAGTTTAAAAGCAATTTACAATTATAAATTTTATTCTATCTTGTATAGGATTGGCGCCTGGACATTTATAAATCTAATAAAGTGAATAAGTGAAGAAGACAAAGGTTACAATATATATATATATATATATATATATATTGTAACGAGTACAGATGTTCATTACATTGTTTTTTTTTTATATTTATTAAACATGAAAGTAAATTAAAAAGTTCGCATTTAAAAATTTTCTTTAAGAATTAAAAATTGAAATTAAATATCATCTTAAACTCGTATATATTAAATCGCACAGATAAAAAAAAATATTAAAATAAAACTATATTAAAAATAGAAAAGGTATTTTAAAAACAAAAACTTAAAAAGAGTTAGAGATAAAAATATATCTTTAATCTTGAAAAACACAGAACTTAATCAGAAATGGAAATGTTTGTTAATTAGTTAAATGTAAACCAGCCTTGGGCATTTAAATGTAAAAACATCGGTCAGATAGGAAAACAATAGAAACAAATAGCCAATGAAAGAAATCCATCGGGAAATCGGACCTCAGTGAAAGGATCATCAATCGATGACATAATGCCAAGTCAATCCTTCGAATACGTATAAAAGGAAAATTTGAAAATTATTAATTGGTGATTGGTAATTGATTATTACAATGTGACTATATGTATTAGTATGGAGTTGGAGGTGAAGGGATTGACAGACGCACTGTCAATTCTTTCAGCTGTTAAAGAAAAGAGAAATGAACTATCATTTCCTACATTGAGGACCAATTAAATTAAAAAACCTCCGAATGAATAAATAAAACAACGGCTAAATGGATATCAATCTTTTGAGGTCGGCATGGGAATTCATATTCATGGCAAGTAACGGATAAAGATGAACTGTTGTAAACCGTAAGAACTTTATAAATAATGAACATTAAATTAAAACTTTCCATATTTAAATGATTGCCATATTATCCTATCTGACCAATGTTATTTATTAATTAGTTATAATTTTATTTAATATAATTATTTTGTAAAATCATTTCCATTTATTTATTTTTTGTTCTTTAAGTTTTATTATGATTTATGTTTTCCGTTAAGTTAAATGATATAAATGTTAAACTTAAGTCGGGCGTGAATGGCTGTATAGATTTGTAAAGTTATATTAGGGGAGGGTAATTTTAGGTTATTTGTGTCGTTGTTAGATTGGGTCAATGGAATGGATATATTGATGTAGCTAGTAGATGTAGTCGGAGATTCGCTACTGGCAGAATCGTTTATATATACGCCGCACTCACCCGTTTGCCTATGGAAGGAATTATAAGACGGAGAACGCAGTTCCTTTCTATGGAGTTTTTTTTTATTGTTCTTCTCATTAGATAGATGTAATATTCCTATCTGATGAAAGTCAATGTCTTCTCTTAATCTTTTTGGTGCTGCCGTACATTGAATACATCGATGTATCAGATGAATTGATGCCAGTTTGACTGCGAATTTTAGCCTAAGGTTAAATAGGGATAGAATATTTTATTTTCAAATGCAAATCTATGTAGTCTATTCATACTTGACCATAAATAAAAATGCATTAAATTTAAGTTGTTTATAGATGCTTGCATGGATTGGTTATCAGTTAGGTATGTTTTGGATTTCATATTTGATCAAAATATATAGACATTCGATAAATAATGATACCTTACTGGTGAGTATCTAAAATGTATTTATTTGGATGTCTTTTAAGTTATTGGTGACAATGCAAGTATCTTATGGTGAATACTATTGGGTTACATATAAATTTCCCTCCGCAATTGTCAGTAGTCAATAATTTTGTATTTTGATCGTTTATGTTTATTTTGAAATGTTTTTGACTGTGAAATCTATGTAACCGATCTATATTCAACATTATAAGCAAGCTTTCATAAATTTATCTGTGCGAACTTAATTAAAATGTAAAATTAGAATATAATAGTAATTAAATGTAAATTAAAGTCAAAAATCAAAGTTAAAAATGTAGGTTAAATTTTGAAATATAAAACTATAACTAAAATAATTTTAAATCTTATATATATGTGAAATAAATAAATGTTTGTGTGTTAATTACTGGCAGTGGCTTATTTTATTCTTTTTTTATATATACTCTTAGAGTATATTATTAAATCTCTGCTATTCCACTGAGCTAGTGACATGGGCTAATGACCGGGTGCAAAATATAAAAAAAAAAAAAATTTTTTTTTTTTGACTTACATATCTGCCTACTTTATAAATTTTTCTAGGTTCAAATGCCTAGATGGCGCCCTGTAGTGCAGATACTTTAAGTTTACATTCTCTGGATCGTTACAATATATATATACACACACACTTTAATAAAATAAATACAGAATAATAGCTTTTATTGCTTTATAACAAATATAATAAAAATTTTAACATAGTTAACAATCATTATTTTCTTTGTGTGTGAGTATATTTTACAAGTAATATTGTAATAAGTACAAGAATTTTTTTGTTTCTTCATAAATGTGACTCTGTATCTCAAGTCTATTACATTACAAAAATCCACCAGCATCAAATGTTAACTTTTCTTTTTCACTATGCATGCATTGAATGAACAAACCATGCTCTTCAAGTGAGTTAGAGTTAGTAAACACCTAGATCTTTAGGGACATCTTGATAACTTAATATCTTTTATTCCATTAATATAATGTCAGGTGTCATATGTCCTTGCAATGTAATAATTATTCACTTTTGTAAGATGTTAAAAATAGATAAAAACCAGTCTGTATTTTGCACTAAAGTTGTGTAATGAAAGGTATCAAGCTATCAACAAAGTTGTGAAGATTCAGGTATTTGATACTTATAGCTCACTCATAGAGTAAAAATTGTTCATGAATGTGCACAGTGAGAAAGTAGACTGATATTTTGCACAGTGGATTGTTCTGCTGAGATGGTGTTGAGATGGGAAATACACAGACAAAAAGCAAATAAACCTAGAATAGGTTATCATTATTTTAATATTTACATAATACTATTACTACAACATATTACATCAATAATTAATAATCATTACTCAGATATGAAATTATTATTATCCCAATTATATTTTATATTAAGGATTAAAAAAATTTAACTAGTAAAGATCAGCAAATGATTTTTTAAATTATATATAACATTTACTACTGTTATATATAGAGCTCACAAAATAAGCTCTTAACAAGCTTTGAGAATATCCTCAACCCCAGACTGGTTTCTGCTTCTGGCATTGTTAGTGAGGTGCCAGAATATTTAAGCATTAGATTAAAAATACCAGGACAAGACCAGCACCTTACTAATGTATAACTATTGAGTAGAAAATCTGAAATTGTCAGACATTCATATGTCTTCCAATCCATCTATCTAACTCAAGTAGCCATATGGGACTAAATTAAATTCAGATACACAATATATTAATAGCTTTAGCAATATAAATCACCAAACCCTTTTTCAAAGACTTTATCATGTGGTTGAAGTGTTAGTATTCATTCATTTTATATTTAAAATCCAAAGCGCATGTGCAACAGTTTAATGCTGTTTAAATATTATTGTTAATAGCAAAAAATAAAATGAAAAAAAAATCAAGTCAGATGTCACATGACTTAATTTAATAAGCTTGTATTTTTAATCTAGTATTTTTAATCTAATGTTTGAATATCCTGGCAGCTCACTGATGACACCAAAAGAAAACACCTATCTGGAGTTGAGGATATTTTCAAATCTTGTTAAGAACTTAGTTTGTGAGCTCTATATTGTAATGGTATATGCCGTTACATTAATTTAAAATTAAAACAAAATTTTTTTTTAAGTTCCTAAATAAAAAACTAAAAGCTAAAATTAAAGAATAGTTCAATGTATGTATATATATTCACACATATGCAAAACTTTAAAAGTATTTCTTTTTAAATAAAAAAAAGGATTTGAATGTACTTTTTTATAAAAAAGTACAAGATCTAAAGATAAAATATTTTGTAAATGGAAATGATTGTTTTATAAATTAAATGAAAAGCAAACTAGCCCTTGGGGCTCTTATATAAAAAAGTCAGATGAAATATAGATAAGAGAACAAAAATAAATTAGATGTCCAATAGAAGCAGCAATGAAGGCCCAGACTGTAACAAAAATTTGGAACAGGAAACCATTGTTCAGTGAATCTGGATGATCGGTATAAAAGGAAAAATATTGAAATTAAAAACAGTTACACTTTGATTTTTTGAGGGGCATGATAAGATGCACTTGTCACTCTCTTTTATTTCAAATGAAATGACTGATGAATTATGAATGGTACTATTGCAGATGCCGAATCATATGGGTTCTGCAATGAAATAGTACCAGGATTGAACCAGCTAAAGCCACCTCCAGAACAACAGACCAGTCTTCATATAAAGACATCGTGGAAATTGGCACCAGGAACCAGGATTCTTCTACTGTAAGACATGAACTGTAAAATTTAAAAGTAATTAAGAATTTTCGTTAAGATTTGACAAGCTTTTAATATTCAGCTAACCTAAATTTTAAAATGAACTTTTATCTGACTTAAGTTTTCAAATTATTTATTAATGTTTAATTTTTATACATTTGAGTTTGCTAAAAATCATTTCCATTACTTTTTATTTTTATTAATATTTATTGTATAAATTATTTAAATGCATTAAATTTAAGTTGTGTATAGATGCTTGCATAGATTCGTTAACATTTAATTATGTTTTTATTTTCATATTTGATTAAAATATATAGACATTCAGTAAATAATGATACCTTATGTTGAGTATCTAAAATGTATTTATTCAGATGAATGCCATTGGGTTTCTTGTAAATTTTCCTCTGCAATTCCATTAATGACTTTATATTTTGATCATTTATGTTTACTTTGAAATGTTTTTAACCATATAATCTATGTAGCCGATCTATACTCAACATTAAAAAATAAACTTTTATAAAATTCATCTGTGTGAATTTATATAAATGTTAAATTTAAGTCAGGCATGAATGGCTATAGAGATTTGTAAAGTTATATTAATTCATTAAGGGAAGGTTAATTTTAGGTTATTTGTTTCATAGTTAGATTGGGTCAATGGATTGGATATATTGGTGTAATTAGTAAATGTTGTATGAGCTTCACTACACGCAGGATTGCATTATATGCTACACAGCCCTTTTTTGCCTATGGAAGGGAATAGTAAGATGGAAAATGCAGTCCCTTCTTATGGAGTTTTTTTATTGCTCTTCTTGTCAGACAGATGTAGTATTCCTGTCTGGATGAGAGTCAATGTCTTCTGTAACCATTCTGTTTAGATGTAGATTCCTGACAGTATGGTATTTGTGCTGTCATATTTCATGCTACATTGAATACATTGATATATCAGATGGATTGACGTTGATTTGACTGCAAACTTTTGGCCTAAGGTTAAATAAGGGATAGAATATTTTCTTTTCAAATGCAATCTATGTAGTTTATTCATACTTGACACTCTTAAAAAATATTAAATTCATCTGTACAGATGGTTTAAAATTGAAAATAATTTAAATTTAAAAGTTAATATTAAAATGTAAAACAATAAATGTTATTCCTCAAATTTTAAATATTATATATGTGTATTAATAAATGTTGTTTGTGTGTTAATTACTGGCAGTGGCTTTTATTTTTTTAGATTTAAGACATAAATTAAATAAAGTTATATATTATTATCTCTGCGTCTCCATGAGCTAGTGGCATTGGGCTGACAGTCTTAATAAATAAAAGTTGGATCTTTAACAGTGTGTATCTGCCTACTCTATAAATTTTTCAGGTTCAAATGGACTGGTGGTGCCCTGTAGCACAGATACAGTAAGACTGAAACTTCCACTTCTTTCCGACTTATAATATATAACATTTGTAAATACAAGCTTATTAAATTAAGCCATGTGACATCTGACTTGATTTTTTATCATTTTATTTTTTGCTATTAAGGCTTTGGCAATATTATATTGCTAAAGCTACTAATGTATGATGTATCTGAACTTATTTCAGTCCCATGTGGCTATTTGAGTTAGATAGCTTGATTAGAAGACATATGGATATCTGACAATTTCATATTTTTTACTCAATAGTTATGCATTACATAAAGTGCTGGGCTTATCCTGGTATTTTTAATCTAATGCTTGAATATCCTGGCAACTCATTGATGATGCCAGAAGCAGAAACCAGTGTGGGGTTGAAGTTATTCTCAAAAATTGTTAAGAATTTATTTTGCAAGCTTTATATATAACATTTGTAAATACAAGCATATTAAATTAAGTCATGTGACATCTGACTTGATTTTTTTATCATTTTATTTTTTGCTATTAAAGCTTTGGCAATTTTATGTTGCTAAAGCTATTAACATATGGTTATCTGAACTTAGTTAAGTCCCATATGGCTATTTGAGTTAGATAGCTGGATTAGAAGACATATGATGTCACAATTTCAGATTTTCTACTCAATAGTTATATATTAAATAAAATTCTGGGCTTGTCCTTGTATTTTTAATCTAATGCTTGAATATCCTGGCACCTCACTGATAATGCCAGAAGCAGAAACTGTTCTATGGTTTCATTGATCAATTCAGTAGTATCATAACCAGGGAACAGAAAGAGTATATTTCTAATCAGCATATTCAGGATGACATTAATATCTTCAAGGTACAATCAATAATGATGAATGACACAACCCCAGCCTCTGTTTATAAACAGCTTGACTATGCTCTCAGATTTGCAATGTGGAGATTTTTTAATCAGTTATGTTATGAGAGAATTGAGTGGCCATTTATGAGCAACAGAGTAATTTTTAGCCTCAAAAAAGACAAATTAGTGCAAAGTTTATCAATTGATGAACTGAGACATATTTCTGTAGAAGATATTGATTTGAAGATTTTGGCTAGAATTCTCTTGAAGAAATTACACCACCTTAACAATACTAGAATATCTTTCACTCACCATTCTATTAAGGGTAGACATACAGTAAATGCAGCCTTAAAAATTCATGATGCTATTAAATATGCCATGGATTTAAACTTTACTCAATATTACGCTATTCAAATAGATTTTAGGGCTATTTTTAACATGGTTAGTTGGTCATATTTGATTCAGCCCCTCTGTCTTTTAATCTCAGATCACATATGGTTGGTGAATGCAACTTAATCCAATATTATGCTATTCAAATAGATTTTAGGGCTGCTTTTGACATTGTCATTTAGTCATAATTGATTGAGTTTCTCCATCTTTTAATCCCAGATCACATATGGTTGGTGAATGCAGTTGAAAATTATATTAGAAATAGTAGAATCTCTCTTAAAAACTTTATGAAAAGATCTTAAATTTTTACCCTTAAGTAAGGTATTCTACAGGGTTCTCCCTTGGCAGATCTTTTCTTTGCAGTTTATATAGATCCTCTTGTTCATAAAATTGAGAACCTTGTTCCCAGCCTTTATCTTCCACACTTGGGACTGCTAATAGCTGTTATTGCTTTTATTGATAATATTATAATAATATTTCAAAACTGCTATAATATTCAAGTTGTGATGAATATCTTAGAAAATTTTCAGGCTGAAACTGACTCAGTTATTCAACCAATAAAGTCTGCAGCCTGGTAGTTAGCTACTGGTAAAAAATGTCATTTAACTTTATGGCTCTCCCATCTGCTTTCTTGGGCATACTATTATATATGTCCAAGACAAAGATGAACTCTTACTTAAATAAATTTAATTATTACAAAAATTGAAGATAAAAATAGGTAAATTTTCTTCATTTAAATTATATGAAATTACAAAAGCATCAATTTTTAATTTAATTGTTTCAGGGATTTTGGCATACTATGCACCTTGGGTATCCCTACATAAAAAAACAAACTCAGAACAAAACAGATTGCAAAGAAATGTCTGAGGTAAAACTTCAAGATGGATCCCAATTTAAACCTTGCAAATGCCAATAGAAAATGGAGGTCTTGGCCTGATTGATCCAGGGCTATATATGGGCTATATATACCTTACATCAAGGCAAGTACATTTATTAACTTCAAAAGTCCATTTCTTGGACCTTTTGTTGATCATGCTAGCTACTTTAATGAAATTGGATGTAAGGGAAGATCTTTTATAATCGACCTGTCCATTGCTTATAGCGATCTCCAGGATGATCTGAATTTGCCCAGTTTGGAAGGTATTAAATATAAAGACTTAATGTATCATTTTAAAAGTCATGACAATGCATGGTTGGATATATAAAAAATGTGTTGAAAAAGTTTCACTCTATATATGCACCCCAATCCTAATTGAAATTTGTTTTCAAATTGATGAATGGCTTGTTCCCAACAGCTAAGGTTTTAAATGAAAGGGTACATATGAACTTGGATCCAATCTGTCTACTATGCAATTCTGGTGATGAAACTTTCCAGCATCTATTCAAAGAATGTTCAGCGTTTGGACAGATAAGAGCTAGAATGTTCCACAGATCAATCATCAACTTAAAACTTCTATTTAGTCAATATTTTGAGAAATTTTACCACCATAATGTCATGGTAACTGTGCATACCCTTAAGACAATATGGTATATAAGATGTATTATGATATTCAATAACAAGAATTTATTCAATTGGCTGAGAAAATTCTACAGTGATTGGGAAACTTATTTCAGTCAATGTCAAAGATACTTGCCTAGGAAGATGATGACTTGAATCTGGGGTGGCCTCAGAATAACTCTATGTCAGATTATCAGATAAACCTTTGTTTTGAGTAAAGTTAGAATTCTACTGGGTGGCTTATTCCTTAGGCTAATCAAACATTTTCTTACATGCTTCATCCTTTTGAGTTGCATTGGCTTGATGTCTTAAGAGTCTCCTTCTATTACATTGTTACAGGTCAACCTCCCTGAGTTGGAGTTAACTGTTTAATGGCCTGGAGCTTTTTTGTCTTAATAGTAAAATATTTCAATTTCTTTGTGTTTTGGTTATTATTTGTTTAACTACTTGTATAAATTTGTAAATATTTATGTTATTAATAAAGTTTTTATTATAAATTTAAAAAAAAATTAAACCATTGGTTTTTTGTGAGTATTTTTGTAGAGATTAATTAAAATAATTGCAGTTATTAGTGAAATAACAGTTTTTCTGTGTTGTTTTGAATCATAGCTAATATATCAAAAAATATTGTCTACAATTGTTTAATTTTTGTTTATTTATTGCTTTAATTTTATTGAATAAATTTTATTCCTTAAAAGTGAAAGACTCACTGTCACATATAATTATAACAATACATTATAATTTAGCTTTTACATTCATGCTTTTGAGTTGTAAATAGTGTATGGTAATTAAAAAATTGAAGATAGAGAAGAGATAATTATGAGTCTAGATTTAGTTACTAAAAAGAATAGGGATATACCTATAAAATTATTATGAGATATTGCAAGGCTAAATAAGAAATGCAATTATTTAAATATGTATCCGTTATATTTCTTTCAATGTATTATTAGTTTGGCATATCCAAAGTTCATTTTTTTAAGAGGAGGAGAGATTACAGATGGTAAGAGAATAAACAGGTGTTACTGACCTCATTGAAAAAATTAAAAGACTGAAGTGGAGTTAGGCTGGACATATTGTTAGAAGAGATGATAATAGATGGACAATTGAAATTTTAAACTGGATTCCAAGAGATTGTAAAAGACCCAGAAAGAGACCACATGTGAGATGGATGAAATAAGAAAGTGTGCAGGGGTGATGTGGAGAAGAGAAGCTAAAGATAGGAAAAGATGGATTGAACTTGGAGAGACCTTCATCCTGCAATGGATTGATAATGGTTGATGATGATGATGAATCTGTACAATGAAATTGTTACCACATTACCCCTGCACACTTTCTTATTTCATCCACCCATCTCACATGTGGTCTCTTTCTGGGTCTTTTACAATCTCTTGGAATCCAGTTTAAAATTTCAATTGTCCATCTATTATCATCTCTTCTAACAATATGTCCAGCCCAACTCCATTTTAGTCTTTTAATTTTTTCAATGAGGTCAGTAACACCTGTTTGTTCTCTTACCCATACATTGCATTTTTGATCCCTTCTTATTACTCCCAACATGCATCTCTTCATACTTCTTTGAGTGGTCTGAAGTCTCTGTATTGATCTTTTGTTAAGTGTCCAAGTCTCAGATCCATATGTAAAAACTGGCAAAACACATTTATTAAAATTCTTCCTTTTCAAACACATAGGTATATTTCCTTTTAGTATCAAGTTATTTCTACCAAAAGCACTCCAACCATGTTTAATTTTATGATTAATTTCATCCATTATATTTCCATCTGTATTAATAATCTGACCAAGGTATTTGTAACTGTTAACTTCTTCTAACTCATCGTAATCAATCTTTATTTTCATCTTTTGAGAAAATCTATTAAACATTACTTTAGTCCTTTTAACATTTATCTTTAGTCCTACTTTCCTACTTTCATCTGATAACTCCTGCAACATTTCCTGTAGCTACTTGGTTCTAAATAATTTTATTATTAAAGGATTTTTTTAATTTAAGAAAGGAAGTTATTTATTTGAAAAGGAAGGTTGGAAAACACATGTTTATCAATCACCATTGAAAAAAAAATAAAGTTTTTCTCTTTTGTATAAAAGGGTTTGAAGAGTAGGAGGGGAAGAATAAAGTTAAATATAGAATAGGGGACTTGAAAAATAAGGAATATGGATTGTGTTGGTATTCCACAATGCATATATAATGGTCAAAAAGAAATTAGGCATGCTGTGATAGAGCATATGATATGTGATGAGATTTATCATTTTAAATACTTAAATAACACTAGGAAGGGTGTAACAGGTTTATGGCTATGTAGACAAAATGTGGTTTCTAAGTATAGATAGTTTAAAGAAAAAGTCAGGAAAATGGAGCAAATGTAGTTGAGGGAAATAGGATAGAGTATGTTTTTAGTGGAGTGACAAGAGATATGAATGGAAAATAAGTAGTGCAATGTAATCAAAGAATAAATAAGGCAGAGAAAGAGGTAAACAATGTAAAAGCAAAATTAAAATCATTAGAGATGAAATGTGGGCAGATAAAGGAATTATTGGATATGAATGACAAGGAAGAAATAGATTAGGAAGGCCAGAAGGTGAACGAAAATGTTACAGATGAAGTAGGGAAAGTCTTAAAGCACCAAATTATATCAACAAGCATGATGATACATTTATGATACCTTGATATAAAAAGTTTTTAAAACATTAATATTTTGAATTAGATTATTAATGTACTATAAGTCCTCAACAATTACAAAAATACTGGATAGACATTCAATTTTATTCCACACATTCCTTATAATGCCTTTATAATATTTTTTTAAATAACATTTTTGGGCTAGATGATGATAGGTGTGCTTACAATTTTACTATTAATTATACACATACACCCAAATAATATATATATGTGTGTGTGTTTGTGTATGTAAACATTAAAAGCCTAAAGCTAAACTAGTCAATAAATAATCAAAACTATTACAAATTCATAACTCAACCAGACTAGTAAAATGAACTTTAAAACACTACCCATGGTTTCACTGCTACAAGTAGATTTTTCAAGTGTAAAGAACTATAAAATAACAACATGTTTAAACTGAACATTACCCACAATTCTATTTACTTCCCATGCAGCCTTAATATTAAAATAACTTTTAAATAATTTAATTGCTTATGAGATTTATATTGATAGTTATCAGGTTTAATTATAGACCTTAACTTTTTACTCTTAACATAATGTTAAGGTTCATAGTTAAACCTGATAGCTATCAATCTTTATCTCATAAAGTAACCACTTTAAGAAATGGTTGTTATAGAAATAGGAGATTAAGTAATTCTAGTAAGATAGATTTGTTTTCAAAGGTCAATTTTTTAGAGATTATTTGAGGGTTGGCTACTCTAATAAATGTGTTAAATGTATTTCATTTAATAGGAAGAATATTTGTAATGATGTAAAGGATAAGAAAAAAATGATTTTATTTCTTTGTCATTTAAATTGTCTTCTTATAAAATTGTATGTAAAAATAGAAATTTGTTTGGCAATAAAAAAATTGCTTGGAAACAGGGTATTAATTTGGATAATTTATTAAATAATACAAAGGAAATTCCTGGAGTAGTGTGTATATTATCCTTTGTTTTTATAAGAAGAAATATATATAGCAGAGTAGCTTGAGCTTAAATGAAAGAACAAAGGTAGATAAAAATAGGGTTTGAACTAAACATCTTAGTTCTGCTTTATATATAAATGAAAAATATATAGATTAAATTCTTATCATAAGATTGATTTCAAAATACTTATCCAAATTGTTCAAATACTCCATGTGTGATTCTGCAGTATGACCATTAAAAAACTTATCTTTAAAAACTGATTCACCATGATGGATGTGAACTCTTGGCTTTTCTGTAATTACTTTTATACTTTTAGTCTTCTTATGAGTCTTCACTTTTGATTGTTCAATCTGCTATGCTAAGCTGTTGACTTCTGCTTACACCTTAGTGATCACACATTTTCATCAACAATATACCAAATTCAAGTCTTCTTTTATTTGCTTCTCCATGCTTTGAATTATTTATTTTCTTATTCACTTTTGTTAATCTCTGTCTTCATTTATTCAATTTTCTCATCAAGATTGACTATTCTTACATCTACCATTTGGGCTACTTCTTTGACCATTTTTTTCTATTCCTTCCTTAAATGACTCCTGATTTTTTTATTTTTCTAATCATTTAACTACTTTCATCAACTATTTATTTCTATTTGTTTAACATTTTGCCCATGAATTTTGTCATAATTTCATTGTTTCTGCATCTACTGGGATTGTATCCTTTTTTGTTTTCATTTTACCACCCATGACATACTGTCCTTAATTATTTTGTTACTTCTTAATTTCATATATATATATATATATATATATATATATATATATATATATATATATATACTGTATTTATTTTCTTTACTTTACTGGCAATAATATGTTTTATTTTTAATTATACTTTACTATTGCATCATTTTTTCTTTAAAACCCAATTTTTAATGATTAATTCTTTCCCTCTATTTTTAACTATATTTAACACTGTGCTCTTTTTTTTCTTTTTACAAATTAATATTTACCAATTAGTACTACCCTCACTGACCTCTCTATCTTCTACTGCCTCATTTGCTCTTTAATCATTTAATTTCACCATTTATCTGCCTATATCAAGTATACTTATTTATTTCTATACTCTCAGAAATTGCAAAAACAAATCAATTAAATAAAACACACACCAAAAACCATCAAAAATTGTATCACTCATTTTTTTCTGCTAAATAATTATTTTTCAGTTGAGTCAACATATTACACATCTTAAATTATGAGTTTTCCATTTTTATAATCCCACATTGGGCACCATTGTACTGGATCTGAACCCATTTCTACTTTATGTTGTTTAACTTTTTTGTCAACAATATGCAATACCCAGTTACTATGAGATTTAAACCCCAACTTACCATAAAACACACACCTCTTGCCCATTCACAAATTCCTGTATATTTTCTCTAACTTTTAATTGTATGTCCATGTATAAACAGTTAATGATTTTTGATATGACCAAATTACAATCTCATTCAACTAAATCAATAGCAAAACATTTGATTGATATGATTATATATATTTCCTGGACAATCAAACTCCAGATAATATAAATATATATAATGTCAAATGTATATCTCAAAAAATGTATCAGTTTTTATTTATTTTTTGCAGGTGATGGTGTCAGGGAAAAACAGACCTCACACTGTCCCAAGATTAAGTAATTTAGGATTTTTTTAGTTATATTATTTTTTATTTTAGGAGATTCCTTTCTATGCACTAACTAATTAAGTGCACTAGCATTCATTCATTAAAGAAGTTAAACACCAGAGATTGCTGACTTTAACTTTCTAAATAGTATTTAATGAACAAGTAAATACAATAATATAAAAATACAAATTAGAATATTTAAATAAAGTTTAATTTTTTTAAAGATATTCCATACTCATATTAGATGATTGAAATAATCCAACATATAAATACAACTAAAGCATTGTCATCACAAACCTTCAGGAAAATACTACTAACGTACACATATATAGTACATCATTGAAAATAAATATAAATAAAATATTATAAATTGTAAAATTAATATTTTGTTTTCTTATTAATAGTAGGAATAAAGTCATGGTTAATAATGATTATTAAACAGTTTTAGTCAGTTTATTAAGAGTTTTTATATATATTTCAATTAAAAGTTAATTGAATATAAAGAGCTCACATTCATCTTACCAGAAATATTTCTTTTAATATAATATGTATGATAGATATATACCATGGCCATGGATTTTAGGTTTCTTCTATATACTACTTTTGTTCATGATTGCTGGTTAAAGTGTTTCCTAATCAGTTTGCTATGATTTTTGGTGTGATATAGACAAGACACTTGAAGCAAGACATCATCTTGACAACATGGTATCAATGACTATATCTGAAGGCTTGGCAATGCATATAGTTGGTAGCTTTCTTAAAGGTAAAGCATCCACACAGTAAATCATTCTGTAGCACTTACTGGATGTTTTTATAAGCAAGTTCCCACCAGATGATGAATCCAATAACTCCAATTGCAGTAAAGAGCAGTTTAACAAATGTTGCTTTGTATAATTAAATAGTACAGTAAGTATAGGGAAGAACAAGAGAAAGAAAAATTCTTACAGTCACCTTTTATACCCTCTGTCCAGTTTCCCACACATGTACCTTATAACATTTTTTCTTTCTTTTTTTCTCAGGAATTTAATTCTCCACAAAGCTTAATTTTTACAATTTATTTCAAAATTACTTATAAGCTCAATGTATTATTTTTTTCTTCTAAATGTACCACTCATGACTGTAAAATAATATCAAATAAAATGGATATTTTACAAAAAAATACTTTGTTTACATAAATTTATTTATACAATATTTTTACATTTTCATTTATTAAGTTTCTAATCACATTAATCTAATAATTACTCTTGTGGTTGATCAACATTCTGATTGGCCATTTTTAATTAGCAAGAGAAGACATATAACACCTTTCCTCTTTGTTTCATTATAGGAAATTATATTCATTACACATTTTTCTTTTTTTTCTTATCTCTTTTAATTCTACATGTATTTTTTTCCTGCATGGTTAAACAAATATCTTCCTATTTATTAACAAAGCAATTATTTTATTAATATATATCTTCTTTCAGCAACCCATCCCCCTTGCAGAATGCAAAAAAAAAACAGGTATCAAATTAGCAATATATATATATATATATATATATATATATATATATATATATATATATATATATATATATTCTAACCATCACCCACAATAAACCATAGATAATACCCTTTTTACACCTTATACAATTTAACTCTAATTAACTACACTATCAATAACGATTAAAATTATGTGTGTCACAACATTATTTCCCACATGCATGATTCACAGATAATTTGCACATATTAAAGCATTTTCAAAATATATTTTTAATATTTCAATAATTGACATGGTCATAATATGTAATAAAATAATCATAAGCCACATATGCATATTTTAAAATTTTATTTGCTAATTGTTTTACAAACAATATAATAATATTTTCTTTAAACAATAAGATTATATACCACATAAAATTGCAATATTTTTAGTAATAAGCACTTAATTCACTATAATGATCAAATCCTAAATAATTATTGCTATATTAAATATTAAATTACCTATCTTCTGTGACATATACTATCAATAATCTCTAAAGTTACGCGAACAAATTCAAATACTAACTATTGTATTGTATATTCTTAATTACTTTCCTAATATATTTTGTAGCCTAAATGTTTGAGTACCACAATCTGAACTATCGATTGTATTCCCAACTACACATCATGCAGTCACATTGGACGAGCAAAATCTAACCGAGACTTCCCCATGTCATGTAAGCCCATTATACTCTCCCATTTTAAACACTCAGGCCCAACATGTTGGGCACCATAATCTGACCTTGTCTATGTGCATCTTCACTTCCAGGTAGTATATGATATAAAATAAAATGGGTTCTATCTCAGTTAATAATTAATAACTAAAATATTCAGCATTAAAATTAAAATATTCTACTAGCTCAAATTTAAAATTCGAATAAGGTTCAGTTTATAAAAATAAATTAAATAAATATTTAATATTTTCATGAGACTTAAAGTGAAAATACAGGTGAAAAGATAGATTACATTGAGCCAATATCCTACAGGATACTACCTCAATGGCATAAAAACACTATCCCCCCTTATTACTATTTCAAATAACAAACTCATAGTATTCTTATGACTTTAATAACTTCTACTCACTAAGATTAAACTAATAATTAAATTTTAATCTTCTATTTATAATAATCTAGCTCAAATAAAATAATCTCAGGTTCATAAAGTTTATTTTAAGTTAATAAAAATACGGTAGTAAAATATGAGAAGGGATTTTATGTCATAATCTACTACACTGAAACTAATAATAATAAATAACAATAATAATATTCTTCATTGTTTAACTAATTCTGTGTATCTTTTCTTTTACTATAATTTTATTACCATAATAAAATAATGAAATAATATAATATGATCTTATATCTTCATGTAATGATATAATAAATACGTGGTAGCATTTTATAATCTGACAAACAAAATATGTGTGGCAACTGATAGCATATAATTTAATATAATATTGTGATAACTGATTTATGATGAATAAAATAATGTAAGATTATGATTATCTAATTATAATGAATACCAATAAAATATTTAAATTCTTAAAATAATTTTCTACTTATCTTTTGTGCAAAATTATATATTTGTTTAGATTATTATGCATATATCGTGTTTTCATGCAGCGATGTGAAGAAATAAATAACTCGGACACAAAATTTTTGAAATAACAAAATTTAACAAAGTTTATTACTAACAACAAATAAATAAACAATTTATTTACACTATTTACAGTGGATATCCTTAACCTTTTTACTTTACAGTTTGATCTACCGGGTTATAAAAAAATAATAATTTATATTTCAATTATATTTTATTTAGATTTAGGACAAAATTAAAAATGTTACTATTTGGTTTCTCATTATGGTTTACTTATTACAAATATATTTATCTACTTTATTAGCAACAGCATTTTATCCTTAATATTATTAAACTATCTTATTTTAAAAATTCATACTTAGAAAAACATTCCATAGAAAACAAAATTTTATAATGAGTATGGATTTCTCATAATATTAAAAAAAAATTTCATCTTGCAAAGTCAAAGATGTTACACAAAATATTATCCAAAATTCAGTACTTTTAGTATTGATTACACAATGTTTACTAGTCATAATATATTTTTCTTTAAGCCCTACTTTAGTATGATATAAGTGTAATCATCAATACATGTCTGTTAATCAATAAACAAAAAATATACTATGCATATTGTTTACATAATTTACTTTGTACTATTGTATTTTAAAAAAAAAAAATGCAATACTTATTTTCTCTTAAAAAAAAAAAAATACTAAAGCATTTAAAATTATTATCACTTTAAAGAAAATATCTTTGTTCTGATACTTTATTTTAAAAAAATTTATATTTCATTTCCGAAATAAAATTCAAAATATATTTTATGATTCTTTTCTTTCCCTAGGATACTTTGGATCTTCAATTTTAAGTTATAACATTCTGCTCCTTATAAGCAAATAAATTAATCTTATTCAAAAAAACGATAGCATAATATAAGTTCTAAATTATTTATCATTTCTTTTAAAATATCTTACTAAAACGATGCAGTTACATGAAATAAAGATAGCGAAACAGATGCATAGGATTAAGGAAGAAAGCTAGAGTATTATTCTTAACATATCTCAGAATCATGGTACAGTGCGAAGAGGTAGGACATATATCTGCCTAATATCCTCTAGTACAGGGACGATGTTAAAGCTATTTCTTCAGCTTTATTAGAACATCAAATATTTAAAGAAATATAAACACTGTCCAATAAAATGTGTATCAGTCATAGGGCTATGTTAACTATGCTGATAACCACATAAAAACTAAATATTATTTCCATTCCTTATAACATCCTATTTCTTAAAAACATCATCTTGGTTTCCTGCTAACTATAGTACTTCCAAGCCACTATCTCAACATTATTTCTCAAGATTTTTCTACATCTTACATCGATAAATAACTATCTGCATTTACAAAACAATAAATAAAATTCATTAATAGTTAAACAATCTAGCTGTTCCACAATAAGAGTCTGCTTGCTTCATTATTCTATATGTCTAATCATATACAAACTACTTAGACAAGATTTGAATATCCCATATCATAAAAATTTTAAAAGAATCACATAATTATTTGTTATGTTGGATTATATTACTAATAAAAAAAAAAATCAAAAAAAAATTTGTCGTATGCATATTTTCAAATCAATCCTATCTCATAATGTTTTTTAAAATGTTGTATAAAATGTGGTACATATAAGTAAAAAAAACTTTTACACTTCATTCTTCCAATTTATGGATGATCTAAAGAAAACAAAAAAAATATACACTATAAATTATCAATAGTTATTATTATTACCAATAACCTTTATCTAGTCATCGTGTTCAGTAGGCTTTTCTTTATCCACTTGAGCATTGCAGATATAAAAAAAAAATCACACTCATACACTTTATATTAAAATCTTTTTAGCTAAATTATTAGATTATTATATTATAAAATTTTAATATTAATAAATTAATGTTTTTATGTTTTTCCTAATCTTATATAAAAATTTAGATTTAAACTAGGTTAACAAAATAAAAAGAATCAAAACTATAGTTACATATTTTCTTGATGATAGTTCCTGATAAATCCAAAATGTTTATTATTTTCTCTAGAGTTTTTAAAAATGTTCCCCAAGTGCGTTAAAGTTTAAAAATAAAATAATTATTAATCCATTCAGTAAAATTTGGAAAATAATCCTTGGTTTTAATTTTTAGGACGATAATATTAATTAATCCCGTGAAGCTTCTTAATCTTCTCTACCAATATTCTCTGTGTATCTGATGCATCAATCCCTCTAATTTAACTTTAAAAATATTCGATAAACTTTTAAGTACTATTTGTATGTCCATGGATCCATTTTTTATTCATCTATGTGTTCACTTTTTATCTCTGTTTTCCTTCTTGATACATTTAAACTTTCGTTTGGTATTTTTTTTATAAATTTCTTTTAAAATAAAACTTCAAGTATTTTTTGAACAAATCTTTTCCAAATATCAAAAAATGCTTCTATAACATAATCTACTGGGTTTTTTCTTAAATTTTGCACTCGAAAATATTTTTTTTAAAAAATGTTACCTTTAGAAAGGATATAACATTTTATTCCTTTGAATATCATACTATATAAAATAATTCATGCAATATATAACTAACTATCTTATTACCATTTAAAATAAATCTTGGATAGGCTTATAAATAATAATGCGTCTCCAATTTTTCATTAGACTCCGTATGATATCCGAGCTGTGGTTTTTTATGTACCAAAAAAAATTCTCTGGTTATGCATAAATAAAGCTGTATCAATAAATATTCAAATATTTCTTCAGCATTACAATTTATATCCATTTTATTTCATAGTATATCCATTTTTTTTATTGCGTAGTTTAGGTTAAACTTTTAGATAAAATACACTGATAAAGAACTTTAAAAAATTTAACAAAGCATGTTGAACGAAATTATTAAAATATTTTTTTAGTTTACACTCTCTTTTTTTCAAGTTACTGTTAAAAATTATCAATTAGTTATTTTCAAATAAATTATGAGAAAGTACTAAAAAAAATTGACTAAAATAAAAAAAAAAAATACTATCTCTTTAAGAGCTGCAAATATACCTTCCTTTGGTTTCAATACATTATTAATCTCCCCCTATAACTTAGTTAGGATGATATTTATAGTCTGTAAGAATACCTATTCCTATTGGTTAATTCTTAGTTTAACTTGAAAACAAATTTACATATTTTCAATTTATAGCAGAATTATATTTGAAAATAAAAAACTATGACGTAATGAACCTAAAATATTATTTAAAATATCACTTTTAAATAAATTATTATTTTATTAAAACTATTTAAACATTTTTAAAATAACTTTTTAAATAACATTTAATAACTTATTCCATTTCTTAATATTCAATTTATCTATTTTTATTTAAATAAAATATTTAATTTTTATATATCTGTATTCGTCTTTATTACATTACTTAAAACACTACATACAATAGTTAACTTAATGTTTAATACTATTTACTTTTATGATAGGCAATAATTCTATCCAATTCTATAATATAACTTTTAAAATATTTTAAACTTTGTTATTATTTCAAACAAGCGTGTGTGTGGTAGTATACATTAAAAATCACGTGATTAATAACTTTGACAGATGATTTTCAATCTATTTCTCTGCCGAGATTTATAAAATTGATACACTTATTATATAAAATAATTATAAAAATTTTGGAAGAACAATTTAGAAAATATAGAATTAGATATAATTTTCACCATCATAAAGTTTATTTTAAAATATACTATATTAATTTTTGCTTATTAAATATGATTATAAATTTAAACATAGCATTTATTAACTATAAGTTTTAAACTATTAAAATCGAATTTATTAAATATACTTTTAATTATTTATAGCTGTGTTATTTAATATGGCCAGCTTTTACAACCATATGCAACAATATTTAAAGCTTTATATAACTATTTTTAAATGATTTTATATACTACGTATTCTCTTTAGCTTCAAATTGTACTTTAAAGATATAATTGACTTAATATAATTAATGTATTAAAAGAACATATTCTAAATTTAAAATTTTTTAGTAATTGACTGTTATGTACTATTACTGACCTATAGAAAAGGGCACAATATATATATATATATATATATATATATATATATATATATATATACATGTGCATACATCTTTATTAACAAAATTATTAATCTTAATATATATAACTTTGTTATATTATTGTAAAATGATATATCTAATAAAACATACCTAACAACCTGCCTACTTTTCTACCTATCTACCTATATTTTTCTAATTTCCTACTTACCTATTCTTTTACCTACTTACCTACATGTCTTTTTTAATTACAATTATGACAATTACTGTAAACTTTAATAACTAATAGATGTAAGATGATACTATTTAATAAATCCATCCAGTGCAAATCAATTAATAATCCTATACTAGTTTCAAGCATGCTAATTTCATCAAAAGGAGCTTTGGATCATGAAGCAATGTGTGGACCTTGCAGATCTAATGCACCTTCCTTCTGGCAGCTATTATTTATTTTTCTGATTTAGTATCAAAACATCAGTTCAATATGAAAAACATAAATGTTTTCAGTCTAAGCCATCTTAACTATATAGTCATATACATCTGAAACAATTCAGTTTCTACACAATATGATGTTCTTAGTTTTTTAACAATTATAGTTACCTCTATCTTGTGGGAGGGCATGCAACAAATGAATAAAATTATTACATAGTCCTTCACATGATTTCAGCTTACTTACTGCTGTTACATAAGCATATATTTTTCTTTTACCATAGCCATCCCAATTACTGCAATATTTAGTAACTAATAGATGCTTGATGATAGTGCTTAATAAACCTTATCAAGTGCTGTTTTATCCCCAGACTAATTTCAAGTTTATAGCTTTTATAAACAAGGAATTTTGGAATTTGATCAGAATTTGGATCTTTAATATTTAATGCACAGTGTTACCATACCCATCTATCTATCTATCTATCTATCTATCTATCTATCTATCTATCTATCTATCTATCTATCTATCTATCTATCTATCTATCTATCTATCTATCTATCTATCTATCTATCTATCTATCTATCTATCTATCTATCTATCTATCTATCTATCTATCTATCTATCTATCTATCTATCTATCTATCTATCTATCTATCTATCTATCTATCTATCTATCTATCTATCTATCTATCTATCTATCTATCTATCTATCTATCTATCTATCTATCTATCTATCTATCTATCTATCTATCTATCTATCTATCTATCTATCTATCTATCTATCTATCTATCTATCTATCTATCTATCTATCTATCTATCCATCCATCCATCCATCCATCCATCCATCCATCCATCCATCCATCCATCCATCCATCCATCCACCCATCCACCCAGATCTCATTGATCTATTTATCTTTATTTTAAAGGAAAATTTTTATGAATAAAAAAAATATGAATATTTTAGATCAGAACCATGTATATATTTGCTTGTTTTACAGATTTTTTCAACTGGATACATCAACAAACGTTTACATAGAAGAAGTCATTCAGAAAATCCAAAATATATGTTTACACATATATATATATATATTAATTACCATATAAATTATTTATGCATCCTGTAGAAATGTATAAAATTTCGGAAAAATCAATTAACCTCTTGCTGACACATATTTCTGTCAATAAAGTCTGACATTATTATGCACTCAGTGGCAATACGTATAGAGAGTTTTGCCTGTTTAGATAAATACATATTGCAACACTTTAATATTTAAAATTATATTATTGAGATTAACTTTTTAATCTTGAAAGCATAGTTACATTTTTACTAGAATGCAGTTGGAATTTAATTTCATAATTCTGGGTATTCTACTTTGAACTTTTTAAAAATCTTTTATAAAATTTACTGAATATATATATAGTGTATAAAAACTATAATTCATTAATCAAAAATATTTATTATATATATATAGATAGATTAGAAAATAAAATTTCAATATTTTGTATATACAATTATTAAAATGAAATGTATCTCAGAATTATAGTTTTTCATCCAATTTTTTATAAGCAAAAAATTATATATTTTAAGCATAAGAAAAACACAAAATTTACACTCTAAATAATAGACCAGTATTATATATTTGAATATGAAGTATAAATAAAGTTTTAATAATTTAAAAGCAATCAAAGAATAATATTTTTCAAAAAGTGTGCAGACAGTATTTATTGAAATTTAATTCATTTTGAGAGTTTAGTTAGTGGGAGAGTGTCAGACTCTCATGTACAAGGTCATAGGTTCGATTCCAATACTAGCACTTCCAATGCTCAAACATTTTATAAATTTTTGAGCAAGAAAGATGTTTAAATATCTACTAATTTATTTTAATTATTTTAACTACGGAATGTCAAAATATTAATCAAAATGATGAATTTTGTACAATTTTTAATTTTTGCATTTAGAAAAAAAAGTGTTATAAAGTTATATTAAAAAATAAAATTCAGTAAACATATAATTTTATTTAAAGGAATTATAAAAGTATTTATTTTTTGACTATAAAAATTTATTCAAAAATAGTTTTAAAATATATATCTACATAAAATTATAATACAGTAATATTTTTAAAATGAGTACTTACTATACATGATATTTTATTGTGTAAAATATTGAAAGTAAATTATATTCAGATTTTAATTTTAAACTAAAATTAGCTAAAAATAATGCAATTTTAATTAACAATTTTTTTTATTATAATTTGTGCTAAATACCATAAACTATGTTATTTATAATATATGTATAAATTATAAATATAATATAAAACAAAACATCTTTATATAATAGCAATGATTGTGTATATATAATCACAATAATAATACTGCAAAAGAGCTATTTTGGCAAATATTAATTTTTGTGTCTTCAATATGTTATAACTGTTTCACAATTTCAATCTATGTTGCATCCATAGCACTATCTATTTCCTTTATATAAAATCAATTAGCATCTTTTATAACAATAGTAGAATATGTATAAGGAAGAGAAGCCTCTATAAGTTTAGACTATATAATTTCTATTTATTTATCATTAGTCAATTATTAGTTATATATTATAACAGGTCTGTTATATGTCACACAGCAATATAGTGTGTGTGCACAAATATGTGTAGAGAGTGTAAAGGAAAAATAGAAATAAACCCAGACAAAAAATTTTAGTAGATATTTTCTACATTCACTGAGAATAATAATCCTATAGAGGGTTAAATAATTCTGAATTTAAAACAGAATTTTATTATGAAATACATATTTTTTTAAAAGAGGTCTAAATAAATTAATATTGTAATTCTGATTTTGAATTTAAAAATAACAATCATTTACTTTTGAAATAATGATTGTATACATTTTTTAAATCTATTTTAAAAAATATTTATAGATTAAAAATTCCAAAGGATTAAAGTAAAAACATGTAGATCACTCCTTTGGTAAAATTTCAAAATAGTGATTTGAAAAGATTAAAATTAATTTTAATCAAGATAAGGGAGTAGAGATATAAAAAAAACTCTGTTTTCAATTAAAGTGTTTTTATCACTTCCAAAAAATTCTATAAAGGATCTGATAAAAAATATCAGTTCAGTTTTGCTTGCAGTTTTTGTAAGAGCTGGACAGAAGAGCCTAGTTTTAATATTTTGAGATACAGAGGCCAAATAGACCAGACACAATGTTTGGATTGTATTTTTTGAAGACAGTTCTTGTCTTAATATTTTTGTGAAGCAAAATTGATGTTTGGAGAGTTGTGAAAATAAAAATAGCTCACATGAAAATGTAGCTGAAGTCAAACCTGTAGATCTAGCAATGAGCAGTCTACTAGTTCTATATACTGAAGTTTTGATTCACTTGAAGACTAGGTCAACTCAAAATAGATCAATTAGCCTGTACAAATCTATTCTAGAAAAGTTTGCTGGCCTGAAGCTTATCAAACTCTAGACAGAATGCAGAATGCCAACATACCTGATTATGTCTTCCTGATTATGACAATCCTGTACTATACCTGTCTCACCAAAACCAAATCACAAAGAGAAACACAAATAAATGTATATACAATAGTGAGTGGTATTATATATAATGAGAATAAAATTTTACATAATTTCTTTGGTAAAAATGACATTTAAAAATATATATATTTTAAAAAATAACAAGTAAATAATTTTGCTTGAATTGAATTAAATCTAAAAGTAATGATTGATTCATGGACAATTTATTTTGAAAAAAAAAAAAGAGGACTTCAAAAATCTTTTTTAGATTAATTTAAATAAATAATTAATTAATTGAGACTAACATATCATAAAAAAACTTTTGAGTTAACTGTCAAAGAATTGACTTTATTTTTTAAAAAAAAAGAAAATACTTTTATTGATTGAAAAAAAAAGACTAATTAATAATATTAATTCATATAATCTATATGTTCATAGATGCATATGTATGTGTAAATTTTATATATAGTTTTCAAATGGAATTAATTATAAAATATATTTTTAATAATTTTATTATTTTGATAGATTCAAACATGTTTATTCTGTACTAAGACACATGTCTGTATGCTGTCTGGTTTTAAATAAACCTACTGGAACATATATGTAAATCAATGTAATAAGTTGAACTTTGGAAATGACATATGTAAATCACAATGTGATTATTTATTATTGTATGTTAATCAAAATCAGAAGGCTTAATTGATATGCATAGCCTTCCTTATTTTAGAACTTAATATTATTTTTTATTGTTAATAAACTTGTATTCAATTGTTAAAAATTGTATTTCATCATCTCTTGGTCACAGGACAATAGTGAGCTTGTGTGTTTTTCTGAGTTAGATTAATGTATAACAACTGAATATATAAATGGGGATGTATTTTGTGCTTTAAGGGGCATTCCAGTCTGCCATTTTTCTGATTTTGGTGTGAGGATTATAGTCTTCAAAATCCTTGCACTACATTTTAGTTTAGTTTAGTCTTGGAAATTAAGTTTATAGTTGGCCAGTACATTAATGGTACTAAGTATCCAGAGCCTTGATGATGATCAGCATGGCAAGATGGAACAACTTCTGCAATTTTCAGGTGTAGAAAGAGTCTGTTGCAAACTAAAGTGGAACAAGAGTTAAATGATTTAAATAGCAAGAGAGTGTTGATGCCTGTCAAGACAGTCAATTGGCCACTCTGATAATAGTGATATCTAACCCAAGTGGATAAAAAATACACACAGAGTTATTGCTGGTTCACCCAAATCAAAAATTTTTGAATAATGAAAACAACAGCACAGAATGGAAGTACACAATGGGAGGAAAAGTCTGGTTGGGAGTTGTGCTTGCAAAATACTGGGTGAAAGGCATAATTAAAGAACATCTATCAAAACAAATAGTAGTAGTCAAGACAGAAACAGGGAAAAGCATGTGAAAACTTATAAATTACATCAGAAGAAATTGAGTAAATAGATATATGTGTTGGACTTTTCCAAATTACATAGAAAAGGGGGACTTTCCAAAAGTAAATGAAGAGCACAAATCACCAAAAGTGGATGAAGAGGATAGATCAGCCAATGACATCACTGTTGAAAAGGAAGCAACTGTGCATATGTCACAAAGAATTAATAAGGAACTGAGTTATCTGAAAGACTATGTGAGACTTCAAAAATGGTAATTTTCAAAGTGGAGTATGTGCATTATATGTATATATTTAGAATTCAGGAAATAGTGTAATTAGAAATATAATAAATGAAAAGTTTTACCAGATTTATATGTGCATATTTAGAACTCAAGAAATAGTGTAATTAGAGATAAAATAAATGATAAGCATTACCAGATTAGAAAGTAATTAATTAAAAGATAAAGAACAATTATAATTAGTTATATTCTAGAACATGTCACATTCCATGGAAATATAGAAAAAGTTGAAGATAAGGAAAATTGAGGTCTTTTTACATATGCTTACATGGTGAGAGCTGCTCATGTTAGAGAAGATAATTGTAACCAAGTGTAATGTGGACTATGAACCCAGTGAACACCACTGAAGATACTAAAGTAGACTTAAGGACTGTACAGGCCACATTGGCCTTACTATAATTTATGTATACCTCATTAACATTCATAAGTAATATGTATACATTGTAAATATATTAAGCTTCTTAGTAAATCTTTACTATTAGTAACTTAATCAGTATTTTGTTATAAAACCTTGTTTCCAAATTGCTTTTATTTTTGTTGGTCTGACCACATTACCCCCAATTGTAGTGTTCATGGTAGCTGCACACAGCAAAAGGATAATACTTTAAGTATACTGGATTTTGACATCATAATTTATTTAGGATACTATTTATAATATATTTTACTTGATCAAATTAATGAATGTTACTGAAATGTTTGAAGCACTCAGAATAAACATTTTAATTATTGTGGT
This sequence comes from Epiperipatus broadwayi, assembly GCA_028023455.1. Classification (NCBI taxonomy): domain Eukaryota; kingdom Metazoa; phylum Onychophora; class Udeonychophora; order Euonychophora; family Peripatidae; genus Epiperipatus; species Epiperipatus broadwayi. The sequence continues at coordinate 212,572 of JAQFVV010006436.1, read as the reverse complement.
TTTTTTAGAATATCTACATGTAAGGACTGTGTTTAGGTTGTATGTAAATAGGTATTTTATGTACTTATTTATTTGTTTAGTATTTTCTCAGCATTATTGGTTATTATATTGAAGGGGAATCTGAGATTCAGATTGCACTTCACAGCCCACCTCAAATCTTCCACTACCAAGCCAAATTCAAACCCTATTCTTGCATATATATTCCACTCACTAACACATTTTTTTGTTTGTTTGTTACCTTTCTTGATTATCATTAACTAAAATATTTCTTAACAAAGATCTATGCATAGATATCTGAATTTAAGCACACACACACAAAAAGAAAAATAATAAATATAGTATTTAAAAAGGGAATATGTATACACAATAGATAATGGAGGATTAATTGTAACAAACTTATAATATCAAAATATATTATATTTTCTGTATTTTTTAAATATTATAAAAGTTATAGTAATTATTTAGTAATTATGGCTCAGATGTATATAGATATCGTAGAGACAAACCTACTGAGCAAATATTTACTAGAAAAAATTCTTTATATGTCAATCTATAAAATTTTGTCTTTTAAATTGTTTTTGCTATTAAACTATAATTTTCCTTTTAAATTCAAGATGGAAGATACAATTGTAAGTAGTCAAAATAATTAAAGGTGAGAAACTTAGTCTTCTTTAATCTTTTAAAATAACTTTAATTAAAAGTTTCTCTAAAATTAAAATTAGAAACTAAACTAATTGATTTATTTTTGTCATAAACATTTGTTATCAAATTAATTTCGGTTTGAATACATATTATCTAACAATTGCATCTTCCAGCACAAAGGGTAAAGCTTATGTAAAAATTCTTATAAAAATTAGATTAGAGAATGATTAGCAATAACCAATCAAAAAAGCATTCCACAAATACCGGGGCATAGTATAAAATGGGCTAATTTTGACCAGGAGAACTAAAAAAAAGTCAATGAAAGCAGTTGCCAAATAAATCCACATTTGTTTAATTTCATTGTATCATGAATAAATCCACTTCACCTTTCTCACCATTCGAAATGGCCCTCCCTGAAATCTGCACCCAGGATCCCGATACTCATAAACCATAACTATGTGCCTGTTTATTGAATAATGAACTTACTACCTGCCTGAATAACTATGCTCATCAAACTAGATCTAGTTGTCCAAGGGAAATCTGAACATCACCAAAAGAACAGCCAAGTTTGTACAGAGGTAATAATTTCAAGTGCTGCTAGACTCTTAAATTTACATTGAATAATCTCAAATCTCACCTATTTGTTTCTTTAAACACTTTGTAAAGCCTTCCTTGTAAAATTAATATTAATTATGAATTAATCAATTTGTAAATTCTTACATTGTTAGTCAAATGTACTTTGTTCTCTCTATATAATTTAGCAGTAATCTCTAGTACATTAAACCTCTCCTGAACAATTATTATTTCTTAATTTGTCTATGTGGCAATATTTTATTTTCATTATTATATTTTATATTTTCATATACTAAATTATGTCAATAATTTTCCACAGATTCGCAAGTCTCTCTGCTATCTCTTTTAAAACCCCTTCCTTACTTTTCATAGGGTGATTAATATACTTTTCAATAAAAGAAAAAACCAAATTTGTTATTCTTATTATAGCGAATGCCTGCGAGTCTGGGAGAGTAAAATAAAAATCAGATAATTATTGTACAATGTTATTTTCGAAAAACTAAGCAAAAATCTGTTTTCTTAGAAATGTTTTTTTTTTTATTAATTAAATAATAGCGCCAACTTCTGAAAACTTTAAACATATTTATATGAATTAAATCAATATTATTTTCTTGAAATTACTAACCACCACCTACTTTATATCTAATAATATGTAAGGTATTTATTAAAGCACTTAAAACCAAAGATTTGTATTAGTTATACATTGTGGGAAGCTTTATGTCTAATTTAAAATAATAAAAGGGAAAGGGGGGGATCCTCTAGTTCTATGAGTTGTTATATTAGCTTTAATTTCATTTATCCTATATCCATGTAGTAAATCAAATCATACTGATACGCTGAGTCTTTATCAATAAAGATAGGTGATAATTCTTTATTTCTTAGTTTTAAGTTTGTATATTTATATTAATTCAAGCATTATGTGTATACTGGCTTTTAGTTTTATATATATTTGTGCTTCATTTTCTGGGCATATCGGAAAACCCGAGTCACATTTATTTTTACTTCCAATTCCAAGGACAAGGTTTGTAAACCACTTGGGATTTCTTCAGTGCTATACATTATTGCATAGGGTCCACTCTGGCAAAAGTTGAGCCTATGGCAATTCAATAAAGTGCATTCTCCATTTTTGTGATGATCCTGCCAATGTTTGCAGAGAGTCACCTTCTTTAGCAGTAAATTGAAGTACCTTCTTGGATCTTAGAATGGATCTCTTCATTGCCACCACGCACATACTGCTCTCCCATATTTCATTCTCACTAAAGCCTATCAATAATCCTAAACTGTACTGTTATGATTATGCTAAATGGATTGTCATTTTTATGTTTTCATTCATACTTTCATATGCGCTATTTCTACCACAATTATTGTTTCCTGTGATCCGATCCTGCCAATGTTTCCAGAGAGTCACCTTCTTTAGCCGTAAATTGAAGCACCTTCTTGGATCTTAGAATGGATCTCTTCATTGCCATCATGCATGTACCACTCTCCCATATTTCATTTTCACTAAAGCCTATCAATACTCCTAAATCATACTGTTATGATTATGCTAAATGGATTGTCATTTTTATGTTTTCATTCATACTTTCATATGTGCTATTTCTGCCACAATTATTGTTTCCTAAATTAGCTTCCCATATACGTTCTTATTTCGCAAATGCAAAGACTATTTTATTAATTAAATATAATTACCATTGCCATCAAACTCAACAATCTTATGTATTCGTTCGAGTGCTGTTTTTGTATTAATGGTGGATTTAAAGAACTTTAAATAACTAATCCAGCGCTATTAAAAATCTTATGTATCCCATTTAATCTGTTAATTATTGACATATAAACAGTCACATTAGAACAAAGTGATAAATTATTTGTTATTGCAGCATAACTTGTATAAGTATGCTCGTTTTATAGTATTGTAAGAGGGGTTAATGTTATCTAAGGGAGATAAATACCCATTTTTATTTATATTTTGACACAAATAACATAATCAATTATATATATCTCAAGTTAACTTAATAAAGTTTATATATATATGAAAAACAAAAAACACAAGTTAAAAACTTGCATATGCTTGTATTTATGACTATAGATGGCGTTATACCAAAAACACCTTCAAGTGTTTGTTTACATCAGACCCATATAGCTATCTGACATGCTATGCTGAGTTTGAAGACATTATGTGTCTAAAAGATTCACGCTTGCAAGCTGAATAGAAACTTTCTTAAACGCTCAGAGTTTGTGTTTTAGATCTAGTTTCTTAATCCTGTCCTTCATTGACGATAGCAAATAGCTTGAAATCATGATATGAAGGTGGAAATTACGTTAGAGATAGTGAAATACTCGCTCTGGCGTTTATGTAAACAAACGCTTGAAGGTGTTTTTGGTATAACACCATCTATAGTCATAAATACAAGCGTATGCAAGTTTTTAACTTGTGTTTTTTGTTTTTCATAAATGTACCTTTGAGGTCTTTCTTGCAATGATATATATTGCAGAGGCTTCTACTATGTGGTGATGCTGAACTGATATCAGACCCATGTAGCTATCTGGCATGCTATGCTGAGTTTGAAGACATTACGTGTCTAAAAGATTCATGCTTGCAAGCTGAATAGAAACTGTTTCTTAAACGCTCAGAGTTTGTGTTTTAGATCTAGTTTCTTAATCCTGTCCTTCACTGACAATAGCAAATAGCTTGAAATCATGATATGAAGGTGGAAATTAAGTTAGAGATAGTGAAATACTCGCTCTGAAGTTTATGTAAACAAACACTTGAAGGTGTTTTTGGTATAACACCATCTATAATTATATATATATATATATTTAAATATCAAAGTCATTGTTTCATTTATTAAATAGTAATAATATTTAATGTTATATAGAAGGTTTAATTTACTAGGTGATTGAATTTTGCTAATAGTAATATTCTATACATGAATAAATTCAAATTAGAATCTTTTTGTGTCACTGCTTTGCGATGCCGGCGGTGAGAAACAAATTATATCAGTATCATCGGAGTTGTTGCTCATAAGTTAGTAGATTTGGAAAATAAGCAAATAAGGTAGAGTTCATCAGTGTTCCTGACATGTATCTTGCATGTAATTGGACTCGAGGTACTTTTGCCTAGATGCTAGATCTTGTTATATGAAAAGACAAAACCGACCGGTACAATATGAGAAGTTGGTAAATTGTTTGTTTATATATATATAAACCGAAGAAAGCTACATCTTAATTTAAATTTAAAATTATAAATTTTAATAACTAAAACTTTAATTTGAGATATCATATGTCATTATATATTATATTCGATACATGTGTTATGAATTTAAAAAAAAACTCAAACGATCACATTATAAAAACTACTTATTGATATTATATTTTGAAATAAAGTGAGTGGAATAAATATACTTATCTTTCTAAGTTATCCTTAATAATTTATTATATTGTGAATATTAATTAATTATTATTAAATTTATTTTAATTGTGTGTTTGTGCATTAATACCTTCGTGTTACAAGAATTCTCGATGTTATATAATAGACATAAAGTAGACTAATCTGTGCTATATAAGTATTATGTTATTAATTCAGATTAAGGATATAATTCATGATATGTAATCGGAATGTATATTATAAACATTTTATTTATCATTTTTATATTTATTTATAAATGTTAATTTAGTTAAACAAATAAACTTGTTTTAGTGATCATTTCAATTATTTATGCAAACCTATTAGCTAATAAAATTGTGATATTTAATGGTTATGTATTGATTTACAAATTACATTAAAATAATAGTTATTAATTAGTCCAGGAATCAAACAACTGGATTGGTAAGTGCATATATTGTTATGTATTATTTTCTTTCCTGTAAATTCAATATATCATTATTATTTGAGCTTGGTAAATATTTTACATGATAATGGATTAAGTAATTATTATAATTAGATGTTTGACTACTGTTTAAAAGATTATCATAATTATTTTAATGATTATATATGGTGATAGTTATTTGGGACAAAATCAGTACTTGAGCTAGTTAAATAATTTGTAAGGTACACCTGGGTCTCATTTTATGCGATAGATAGGTTCCTCAGAAAACAGGCACAAATAAAATCGCGCAAAAATAAACGTAACTTACATTGAAAAAGAGGCGATGCAGTCTGTGATTTTTCAAAATTTGCATAAAAGCAAAGCACCAATGCAAAATTACTTTAAAATTCGTACAAAAAAAAAATAAGGAAATAAAATATGACTAATAAAAATTTTCAAATTTGAAAAAAATTGATACAAGACAAACTTTTTTTAACTATAATATTTTATTTTATTCAAAATAATATATTTTTATGCATAATTTACAGTACAGTAATTTAAATTTTTTTATACACGTTTTAATTATTATGATTTTCTGGTGACAATGTAATTAGTAATTAATCTTTGAGACGATGATTTTATTAATTGTTTATGAAGCTTGCAATATCCAGACATACAACCATTTGGCTTTTGTTGGAATCTAAGAGCACATTAATGATTAGTGTCATTAATAAGAAAATAATAATTGATTACGTTCTTTTTTAAAGAGCAAAAACAGAATGTGATATAAAATGCAAAATTAACATGCACAATGTTTGAACAAATTTACATTATAATCTTGTAAAATTTAATATGTGTATACATAAAATGTGGAAATCATGATTTTAATTTCATTATTGCATAAAATCTTACTATTATAAAGCACTGAAAATATTGAAATTACTAAGATGAAAGTCAAATTCCAATAATGTGCTATTACTTTCAATATAACGTAAGTGCACAAAATTTATTATTTAAAGTAATAGCGCATTATCGGAAATCGACTTCCGGTGAAACACAAATCATGTAACTTCAAAATCATGTTAACTAAGTCCACATAAAAAGAGACCCAGGTGTATAAGCATTTTAATTTATTCAACGTAAACAAAGGCATTTATAATTGAATGTTGGTATATTACTTTAAATTATTACTTATTGGATGTGTGTTTTAAAAATTAATTATTTGATTAAAAAGATAATAATTTTATGTTGTCATAAAATTAGTATTGTATGTCTTGAAATTGATATTTGAATTATACTAACTAGAAAAAAAATAGTCTGTTTAGCTTTAAGACTTATCGATATAATCTATATTTAATTTAGATATTAAACTTTTAATCTATCAGGGGGTAGAATATATCCTTGATTAAATTCAACCACTTAGCATCAATAAATTATAAAAACTTTGAGCAGATTATTAATACAGATCAAAACATAATAAAATTAAACTTTGATGAAGTGCTTTTGGTAGAATTAACTTGATATTAAAAGGAAATATGCCTATGTGTTTGAAAATGAAGATTTTTTAAATATGTTTTATCAGGTTTGACTTGAGGATCATTCTCTTGGACATTTAACAGAAGAGCAGTTTGGAGATTTCAGATCATTTAACAAAGTATGGAGAGATATTGAAAGCACCAAAAAAAAGACTTGAAAACATAATACTTAGATAAGAGAACAAATAATATATCACTGACAAATATTGAAAGAATTGTGAGACTGAAATGGAGCTGAAAAGAGCTAAAAATGGATAGATAGTTGAAGACTTAATAGTAACTAAGAGATTGTAAAAGATATAGAAAGTGACCATACATGAGATGAATTAAATAAAATAAGAAAGTTTGTTAGTGTGATGTAAAGCCTATAAACATAAATTAATTAATTAATGGTGAATTAATTAGCTCAAATCCGGATTGTTTCAACTTTTCCATTTATGAATTTTTAACCCACACATTCACATCATTTTTAATATTTTGATACTTTATCAGTTTTTGTGCGGAATGTAAATTTATGAATTACTATCTAAGTTAAACAAAAGTTCTGTCTTAGTAATTGGTTGTCGAGAGGTCAGCGCGACGGCCTTGCACTTGCAGGAAGTTGCCCGGGTTGCGAGTTCGCGTCCCGCCCGATGCTATGACACTTAAAAAAAAAAAAAAAATTAACAATGCATTTGTTTGCAGCAATTTGCTGTATATGTAAGTTTGGTAAAACCATTTCGTTTACTGATGAGTGCATAAATTTATGCACTGTAATATATTTTAAGCACCAGCAGAATGGAATAGTTGATAATAAAAAATACAGATCATTTAAATATGTATCTATTAGTAGAAAACATGATCATCCTCGCTGTAGTATTATTTTCCAGTTCCAGTGATGTCTTTGAAATCTATATTAGATTTATTTCTAAATGTTTGGTACCATGTAATGTTTTAATAGTTTATTTGATATTCTATTAGTTATTTCTCACGTGATAATATACCAAATAAATAGACAAAAAAAAATCCTTTTCCCATTCAGCATTGACAAACTTAATGAATATTGTTTTCTCTATGGAGAAATATGGAAGAGAGGTAGTGAATAGTTTCTATATATTTCAATAGCAGTATATTTAAATGTAGCGTAGCGAAGACAATTTTATATATATAAAACATTTTTTTTATAATTCAATTTTTATTTCTTTTTGATTAAATGTGACTTTTCTAATGTTACATTTTTAGTAACATATAAAAACAGATATACTAATATATTTATTTATATTTCGATTATTTTAAATTGAAAACAATTGTGTATGTGCGTCTATTTTTGGAAGTTAAATAGTTATACACTAAAATTAAAACAAATATATATATATAATTAGATAAAGAAAATTTAATTAAACTATTTTAAACATACATTATTTTACAATAAAAAAAAAACCAGATCATAAATTAAATTAACTTAATTAAAAACAACAAAAGGCAAAAAAAAATAGAATAAAATTACAATTAAGTATGCACACACGTAAATAAAAGTAAGAATAAATAAAAGTAGTATTTATTAAAACGTATATTATATATGTAAATTAAATGTTTGTGCACGTATGCTAAAGGTATACACATTAACTATAAAGTACTATAGATTAATTAAATAGTATTAAATAATAATCATATACTAAAGATTTGCTATACGAATAGTGAAGAGATAAAACTAGGCTAAATAAATAAATAAATAATACTTCTGTATATAATATAAAAATAATAAAAAACGCAAGATTAAAGAATCATATATTATACAAAATTCATCTTGTGCTATGTATTCAAAATTAACCAGCTTTCCGATTAGTTGTTCCTGGCCAATACAATGAAATGTTAGATTCATCACCTAGGAGAAAATAGAATTGTTTACATTGCCTTGATAAGGACTCGTAAGAGTTGAAAGCGATAGGAAATATTATTTGTTTTTATTTATTTATATTAAACTCTGTATTAACAATTGACGAATTGTTATTTTGTATTATTTTTAAAACTAGGCTAAGTAAAGAAAGTCACTGCAACTATGAAATGTTAGTTTCTGATCAGTATCGATGATAGTGAAAACTGATAGCTAAAAATATATAATTAGAATGTAAATTGCTTTATCTGATCTCAAAAATTTGATAAGGAAATTCGTAATATGGCACCATGTGTGCAGCTGACGTCCAATCAAAAAAGACAATGCACTACCCCCAGCAAGTGAAGGTAGAAAAATATGGGAGAGTAGGAGAGATAGACTCAAGGTAACGCTTTAGGTATGCAGACATGCACCTGACAGGTGCTGCAGTCATCTCTCATTCACCTATAGCCTCATGAAGTTTACTTCCGAATGTTCCAAAGTAAATTCAGGGACTCGTAACAGATCATATAGATCTTCAAATATTATTTTTGTAAGCCTTGGGCCCATATAATTGTGTTCTATAGAGTATGATTATAAAATGTGTAACTTAGAATGTTCATAAAATTACTAATAGTTTATAATCCTCAAGTCTAACCCTTTGTTAATAAAACTTCATTACTTGTAACTATAACTGCATCCATTCCATATTAATCAAGATATTCCTTTTATAATTTGTTTATGCAATCTAGAGGGTAACAGTTTGCCTCTGGATACAGCAATTGGCACAGTTACAGTTTCTAAGATGAACCCACAGCAAGTTGCATAATTGTCAATCGATAACAATTAGCACAGTGACAGTCAAATATATCAAATTTTTAGAGTGAACAACTTACAAAAAAAATTGTTGATTCTTCTAGCTCTATTTACAGCTTGCCTTGAGTCAGCTTTGGTTCTGATAGCTTTGTATCCTAAAATATGGACTTGTCTCATTATCTTAACCATCAGCTTAAATAGCCACAGTATGAAGAAGGATCGTTGCTGTTCATGTTAGTAAGAGTTTCCTTTGACCGTGTATAGAGAACTAGGCTATTGTTATTCAAGTTTAACAATTATTCTCTGGAAAACACATACCATCTACCAGGTTTGACAGTCACTCCATCCCTTATCTTCAAAAAGGTTATTTATTGTCAGATCTCCAACTTTAATGGAAACATTCAGATTCAATGAACATCATTGCCTATTGGCCTGTTCTTGCTATTGGTTATGTTTTATCTTTATATATCCACATTAGTTAGTGCAATAAATGCTCAATCCAATAACTATAAGAAAGGAATTTGGACTAGTCCATTATTTGAAGGCAAAGTGAGATATGACATTCCCTCCTCATGGCTAAAATTAGCCCTGGAGAAGATAGTCATGCAGATGCATTTGAAGATGTTTTCTTCACATTGCAGATTGTTCTGGCTAACACCATTTGGACTTTTTGAAACTGAAGGTTCATTAGTTCTGGCTGATGATTTGCCTTTGGTAAATTGCAACTATTTCATTGGATGAGGTTTTGATGATGATTGGTTTTGGAGCTGTAGATTTATGCAGCTAGTTATTTCTACATCACTGTTGGCTTGCCACTTATTTTCATCTGATGAGGCTTTGCTTCTAGCTGGTCTGGAATTGTAGGCTCATTTAACCTAAATTTGTTGTTGTGATGATGTTACTCAAGCCCAATCACCATTGCTGGAAACCATTTGCTGGTGTCCTTGAATATGCAACATAGGACATGAGTACCTATTCACTTTTTTGCATTTATAGTTTTGTGGATTATTTTAGGGTTCAAATTTGGATTTTTAATTACTTATGGGTAAATCCTTTTTATATAGTTATCAGCTGATTCACTTTTGTCACTGCAAACCCTAAATGACTGAACTAGTCATGGCTTAATAAATTGCCATATTCTCCTGATGCTACAAACAGCAGTAGATATGTAGTCTTATTAAGCATTGTTACTTTGATTCTTGAATGTCCCAAGAGTCTTATTTGATTACCCTGGTAACCAGTTATTGATTTTGTATTAGGATGCTGCTGAAATTTATTACTTATATTAATGATAGATCAGTTCTTGTTTGAGACTATGGACACTGTAGGCCCTGTGTCCAATACCATTGTGACCAGAATATTGTTAATAATAACTCCATATTTGAAAACAGAATTACTATTTCTCATGTTTATGCTGGCAATCTGTTTCTCTAGAATTTAAATTGTTTTTTTTTTTGCTTTTTGGAATGGATTCATCAATTCTGTCATCAGTTACTTGTTTCATTTTAAAACAAGCAGTTCTTACATGACTGACACATGTTCTTATATGACTGACACATAGTATAGCCAGGTGGACATTCTGCTTGTTGTTGATTTATTTAAGCTGTCAGCTGGGTGCTTGACTGACCCAGTGTTCTGCTCAATACTTTGAATATTATAATTTATTTTTTCGACGGCTTTTTTTGACTGGCTATTGCTAGTGTTACTTGAGACAAAGCCAATTCAAACTTTATGTCAGGATCCATTAGTAGTTATTCTGCAAACAAAACAATCTCAAATAGGTTTGTTAAGAAAGTCTTAAAAGTGCATTTCAATGCTAATGAACAAATTCTAACAGCAAAATCTCTGCCTTTTCTCCTTTCTCTTGGACACAAAGATTGAAATAATATCTCTACATAATCATTAGAGGTTTATGAGTAAAAAAAATGGTTAGTAGAGATAATGCTTTGTTAAACTCTAGATCAGTCAGTATGTCTGATGGTGTTTATGATATAAGGATTTCGTAAATTTTCTGGGGTCTGATTATAAACATAAGCATGGCTAATTTTACCTTAGGCCTTTTGCCTGTAAATAAGCCATCATTCGATCTTTATAGCTTGACTAATTTTCTGGGTTGGTGGGATCAAATACTTCTATGGAGCCAATATCAGCCATTCTATTATTTTTCTTCTCTTTATATTGTGTGAGGAAAAAAATTTAATTTATGTGAGCCATCACTCAGAATGAGCTTTTAATGTTTATGCGATGAGCTTCTGTTTGCATAACTGCCAATTTACAATAAAGACAAAATCTATCAACCCTTCTGGGAAAAGTTTCAGTCTTTAAGCTCAGAACAACCATCTCAAATGATTTTACAAAATTTTATTGATATTTTGGGGAAAGTTTGTTGTTTGACTTTTTTTTCCCAGACGTGTGGGTGGTGGGAGGGCATTTATTTGTTAAACTGCACCAAATCTGTTGTGTTTAGCCTGGATTACTCATATAAACACAAATGAGAATACATATGTTTTAATAATATATTTTTTAGTAATATATAGATACAAAGATACACTCAATTTCTAATATATTTACGATACAGATTTACATAATGACGGTTATACTCCACTTGCTACTGTCAAGTGGCGTATAACTACTAATTCTAATGTAAACTGTTGACAATGGGAGTGTATATGCCATTATAGATTTCTCTACCTACTTACAGCTGCACTTAACAGCCTGCCTCTTGAGAGGGTACAGTTACACTTGTGGCTGTATTTACAGCTTTCCTCAAGTCAGCTTAGATTCTGGTAGCTTCTCCTTCTGAAATGTGGACTTGTCTTGCTGCATTAAACATTAGCTTAAATAACTATGGAGAATGATATGACACAAGCATTCACTCTGTAAGTTGAGAAACATAAAAAAATGTTAGAAATCTTTTCATTATTCTTACTTGGTTCTTTTTTATGGCTAATAATAAATTTAACAATCTAAAACAGGCAAAAACTCAAATGTAATAATCCCAGATATTGGAAAAAAATTAAATGAAAAATATCCCTGGATATTAGACTATATGTAGTCATAAAATGAGCATGGTCCAGATTGTTATTTATTTGCCTTGACTCATCATTATTATATTTATTAGTATATTATACATAGCATCAGACTACATCCCATAAATTCCTGATGGTCTAATATGTTATAATAATAACATTATCCTAAGGAAAGTATGAAATAGATCAGTAAGCTGTTTTTCAGCATTAAACAGATGATTATGCACAATATAACCAATATAAACATTAAGAATTAATTTGTAATACTGCATTATTTTGTTAAAATTATTATTAACCTGAGTAATATGAAACATACATGTTTTACTTAGCAAATGTTATTCTTAACTAAGTCTATTATTTGAATTAGGTTTCTCAACTATGTGTACAAAAGTATAATAGTAAGTTATTGATTAACAAAATATATTTTAGAATGCTACCATGCCAATTTTGGGTTGGCTAAATGAATGTCATCAGTCTAACCTCAAATATAAATAAAATTAGGGAAGTTGCATTATCCTTCATATAGCTATCAATATATTTTAAAAAAATTATCATCTTAATATTATCTTGTGGTCAATTTTGTTGGCTTATCATTAGTTAGGTAATAATCTTGTGATTATCATGTTTGTATTTTTTTACTTAATTTTTTAAGCCAATAAACATCACATGATCACCATTTCTTATGCTTGCTTATAACTGTTATTCAAACAGGCAACACTTTTCATAAAGTATTGTCACTCAGTGCAAGCCAGAATAATCAATGGGTGCCAAAAGGCTTATGCATATTGAAAATATTGTGTTTTCAATTTAAGACTCATAGTTTTGTAGTAAAGTAGATATAAAAAGTGTTTTCTGGAGGGCTGCATTAGATCCTAAGATCTAGATGCTAGCCTCTTAAATTCAAGGCACCTCACTGATGAAAGCCATAAGCTAAAAACTAGTCTGTGGATATTCGATGAGTAGGCACTAGATGGGGATTTTATGCACAAGCCTTCTAGCATCCATAATTTCTCTTGCTTTCACTGAGTGGCAATACTGTATGGAGAGTTTTGCCTGTTTGAATATTTTTTAATATAAAAAAAATAAGCTAGTAAAATGTAAATAATAAGCCAGTAAAGTGTAAATATAAAGTTAATAATATATATTTTTGATAAGATCTAAGTAGATCTACCATGCCAATACACATCACATGATCACCATTTCTTATGCTTGCTTATAACTGTTATTAAAACAGGCAAAACTCACTATATGTATTGTCACACACAGCAATAAATACATATAGTGGATTTTGCCTGTTTTAGATCTACCATGTTAATTTTAAAATTTATTCTAATAATTTTTTTATATAAATTTAATAAATAATTATTTGTAAATAATACTTGTAAATAAAACTTTTTTTGTTTTGAAATTTAATAAGCTGTTTTAATCATCATATTGCTATTACTTGATACAATCCATACTATTGTTATTGTCACCATCACTCAATATTATTAGATATTAGTACTTCAGAGCATATGATATCACACTATTGAATTAAATTATTGTATATATTGTTGGTATTATTATGGAATGATATTTTAAAATAATAGCCTAAGAATAAAATAATTGATACGTGCTTCAAGTACTTTACATGCAAAGGGTAATAGCATACTGAAGGCAACAAAAGATACAGACACAGAACATCAGATTGCCTTTGCAGTAGAACCTACTGACACCCCACTGCCTATAAAGAGCAAATAGATAGCAGAAACGGAGATCCATGTGGCAGGGCTCATACCGGATGCAGATCAGCTATTTAACAACAAGAAAACATATTGGCACAAGTACATGTATCTCAACCAGCAAAAAACTCCAGGAAGACTAGCCATAAGGTCACTTGTCAGGAAAGCTAAATCTTGGGCCATGGAACCCAGATTAATAAATTTTATCAAATATGACCTAAATGCACTTCCAATGAGGCAGTTCATAGTTGACTGCAAAGGGTTCAAAAAGATTGCTCCAACATGTACTCTCTGTGGGGAAGATAAAAAATAATGGAGCATATATTCTTGCACTGCATGAAATTTGCAGATCATGAAAGAAGGCTGCTTTCTAGTGCCCAGTCAGGATGTGCCCCAATACTGGATATGTGTAAGCAATGAGGAATGGCACCTTCACTACAATCCAGATGGCCATCATAATACAGTTTGCCAAATGGCTCACCAGGTGTCACCTCGTATTCCAACCCAGCAAGAAAAATCTGTGGGAGATGTTCCGGGAACTCATGTGTAGTTTAAAAACTAGAGATCACCTACTGACCCTGGCTAAACTATTCTTTCATATGTGGGAGCAGATAGCACTGGATCATATACCAAATATTGCTACAAAAAATTCTGTCCAAACTATAGAGGTGGGAAAATGTCTTGCTGTACTAATTGGGGTGACCATGAATGGTGGCCTAAATGCATTGCTGCATCTGACATAAATTGTAGAAATCAGTGAGTCCTCTACATTTGCATATTCATGGCTGTAGGGGACAAGAATATTACCATAATGGAAATAGTGACATGGTGTGTCTGATAAATCTTGTCCTTAATCATCCAATAGCTGAGGTGTTTTAAATGAATTTGTCTAGCTGCACTTGTTGATGTGGTCTTCCATAAAATTTAGTCAACTACAGTGAGGTGTGCCAGTGCAGGTAAATGCTCAGGACTGTATAGGACATGGTCCCTTGTATGGGCAGAGCAATGAGGTGGTACACCCACGGATCATTGATTTCAAGTAATTTATGTATCATTATTCATGTAAACTTCCAAAATAAATTTATTTCTTAATAAAAAAAAATTATACTATAGTAACTTATATGACATAATCATTAATTTTTTATATGACATAATCATAAATTTAAATTTGGTCATACTAGTCAGGGTTATCAAAGTCAAATAATTTTTGAATTATCTTATTATTTTAACATTATTAATGCAATTATGATCAAAATATTATATATTTCTGAAGATTATCTGATTATTGATATTGTTGTTAGGTTTACATTACTGTTAAAGATTTGTTAAATAATTATTAAATTTAGAGTCTTGTCAGTATTATTGTTAGTAGACTGAATCAGAAATATCTTAGTAATTTTCTTTTGTATTTCAATTTGAGTATCTGGATACCAGTAAAATCCCTATTGTTTATCCAAATGTACATTGTTATATGATTATCTATAAAATTAGTAAGACCCCTGAGAAATCATTAATAAATAATTTTTAAAAATAATGATTCCACTTATTTAACTTTATTTGTTAATCTCTTTAATTTACATTATCTTAATCTCTTACCATTGTTATAATAAACTAATAACCCACAAACTTAAACACATTCTTTCTATTTATATTTTGAATCCATTGTCTTTTGCAACATTGGATTAATTCTTCATCAGCATATTTATCATTATCACCATTGCCATAATAGTTCATCTTTGGCCTTATTTTTTTCTAATTTCTGTCATCACATTATTTTTATATATCATCGGGATTCAAACTCAGACTTTCTCAAGACCCACTACTCTCAATGCCATCTCATATTGCTGATGTACCTGATCACACACCTGTTGAAAAGATAAATAATCACCAATATAGATATTTCACGATAAACCAACAATCATCAATTGGTCTGATTACTATCCTCACATATATATATAATCAGTGCTCAGATTTATAATAAGATAGCCAATCTTCATACTTTAATGGACAGGCTTCAAACTATTCCAGATGATGGAACATTCAAAGGCCTTGTTAATGCCATGAAATATGTATATTGGTGATTATTTATCTTTTCAGCATATGTGTGATCAGGTGGGTCAGCAATATGAGATGGCACTGAGAGTAGTAGGTCATGTAAAAGTCTGAGCTCAAATCCCACATATATTACATATATAAATGTAGGTTTAAACCTGTACAATGTATTAATTTCACACATGAATGTATAAATGGATTATTCTTCTATACCTGAGGGGTCAGAATGACTAATATGGCAAGATGGGTAGGATGAAAACCTTGGCAGTAACAAGGGCTTTGAACATTCCATCAATGAAACGGAAAGCTGAAGAGTTGTGAGCACGAATAATTTGAAGCCTGTCTATTAAAGTATGAAGATTGGCTATCCTAATATAAAGCTGAGCACTGATTATATATATGTTTGAGGATAATAATCTAGACCAACTGATGATTGCTGGCTTAGCATGAAATATGTATATTGGTGATTATTTATCTTTTCAACATGTGTGTGATCAGGTGGGTCAGAAATATGAGATGGCACTGAGAGTAGTGAGTGGGTCATGTGAAAGTCTGAGTTCGAATCCCACATATGTTATATATATATATAAATGCAGGTTTAAGCCTGTACAATGTATTAATTTATATATCATTATAATTTATTCATCCTTCATTGTTTTCCATTTTCATCATAAAAATTAGCGATTCATTATCTTCATAAATTTTTGTTTCCATCCTTCAATTTCTTTACATTTATTCATCATTCAGACATAATTATTAATTCTTATTTGCCTTTCATTAATTCTTTATTCTTCTCCATTTTCACTCATCATTCATTCGTTGCATTTCCCTTATTTTCATTAATTTCAACTTCTATTCTTCAAATAGATATTTGTTTAATTCATAATGATGTTGCTATGTTACATTATTGTGAGTAGGATGTATGTTTTATTAAATCTTACCTTTTATTGTTATGGCTAGTTCAGTCTATAGGCACTATATAATTTTACACAGTTTTAATTACAAGGAATTTATGGTTAATAAATTCTATCTATCAATTTATATAATGAGTTTCATGAAGGCTCGATTCATAATGGCTATATTTATATAAGATTCATAATAGACACAGTTGTAGTAGATGGATTTTTTTATCTGTTTATTTGTATAGTATTTTTAATAGGCTACAATATATATATATATATATTGTACCAGTCGGATTTGTATGTTCACGTAACAAGATCTAGCATCTAGGCAAAAGTACCTCAAATCCAATCGTGTGCAAAATACATAAGTCAGGAACACTCATGAACTCTGCCCTATTTGCTTATTTCCCAGATCTATAACATTATGAGCAACAATCTTGATCATATCGATTTAATTTATTTCTCACCACTGGCATCGCTCATTGAAGACACAAAAAGACTCTAGGCTAAATTTTAATGACAGACTAACTTAAAAATGAACTATATTTTATGAGCAATAAAGGCTCGTGACCTAGCATATTAATTATGAATTTAGCGAAGATCATCTAGTCATATGGAGCATAAATAATAAATGGATATTAAAATTAAATAAAAGAAAGCAATGATTCGATGATTGATGTATATATTTTAAGATTTATTAAATTAACAATAAATAAATATGTGGGGTTATTTATCCGACATTAGCCTCACTAGTATTATATATATATATAATTCAGATTTCTACAATAAATGGATATTTGCGGCTATGCCAATAATACATGTATATGAATTAAGAAATTAGCGCTATTGGAAATGGATTACTAAAATACTATTCCACCCCCAGAAAATAAAAAGAGCATTTATTCGACTTAAAAAAAAAAAATTTTACAAGCAAATATTACATTTTGTTTTATTCAATATCATTATTAATTTGAGTTGTCAATAATTAATGTGTGAGATGGATAATAAATACTTATATGAATGAGAATAAATTTATCGCACTGACATGCATCTTAAAATAATGGAAATATATGTCTGTTTAGAGAAATTATTGCATTACGACTTATGGCTATTCCCGTGTAACTAAAAATATACTGAAAGGCAGTGTGTACATGGCGGCAGATTGGGGTGGTCCGATTATGAATCCTGGAGTGTGCTTCATGAATTTTAGTAACGAAATTTACTGATTTCCTCTGCAAACGTAGGCAGGATCGGTGTTGAGATGAAAGGTGGTCAGCCATGTCTTTATCAGGCTGGATTTTCCAGAGCAATTCCCATATAAAGCAAGCACATATGACCAAGTATGTCCCCAGGGTGGTTTTACAGCCTGGTTCAAGGACATGGAGAACGACGATGGGGTTTGACTTAGCGAATACCTCCATATAAGAGAGAAGCACGAATATATATGAAAACGAAGTGGCCTGTATGCATGCAATGCTTAATAATACAATATAACTATAACTTTAAAGATTATCTAAACATATTTACTGCCCATAAATTGTGAAATACCCAGTGTAATGGTATGGTTTTTTCATTAAACAAACATGGATAATAATTTTAATTAAGATCCCCCCTACGTTACTTAATATTATTCATAACTTCCCACACATTTAACAAATCTCAATCTCGGTTAATAAATGCCCTTATGAAAATACATTAATTAATATGAAAATAAATGGGTGGTGGTAATGGCTATGATGGGTTTTACATATATAATATAAATTGATAACAAGAAATAACACATTATTTAGAAAGGAAAATATTTATAAAACAGATTTTAATCTGTTTTTTATATAGCAAACATAGAGAATAATTAGTTTGTTTATCTAAAATTGCTAGCAGCTGGGCAAGTTGAATAAGACTTGTTTTGATTAAGTTATAAGTTAATTACCTGATAAATGACAGGTGGGGAAAACAAAAATAAATTATGTGCTGGCGATTTTAGAAATACTATTGGAATTTTCTTTTTAAAACATAAATACATTAATATAAATGAAAATTATCTGCTGCAAGGAAATAAAAGAAAAAAAAAACATTTTATAAGAGGCTTAATAGTGATAAGTTACATAGAGTTATAAGAGTTACATACTTTGAAGACACTTAATATATATAATTGGAAAACAGAATAAATATTACAAAGAAGGCAGGATTTGAGAATTACGAGTGGCTAAAGTTCTTTTTATCTTGCTACCTGGAAAAGCAATTTTGATACGAGTCAGTCCATCAGCATTGGTTCACTAGATCTAGGGTAGCAGTAATATATGGTAGGTAGCATTTTACTTTTAATGGAAAAAATATTTAAAGTTCATCAGTATGGGATGCAGAGCTTCACTTATCGGAAAAGCACATCAGAATGGAGAGGAAAGTAAAATTTCCCTTACTCATGGCACATTGAATGAAAATTAAAAGTGACATGGATTATGTATAGCAACATCTTAATTTTGTGGTCTCCTCTTCCTTTTGGATTCAAATCCAGCAGTATTTATACTTTTCTTTTGGTGATGTAACCTAGCAACTACTGCTGGACCTGAGGTGGTTGAAGCACTTAATGTACATCTGGAATCATTTGACCGAATATTTTCTTATCTGGTAAGACTTTTGAAACAATGCAATTCTGTTATCAGTTTCTCGAATGATTGTTTTAAAATATATCTTATGATTTTAAAACAAGCTAGCATAGCCAAAGTTCCACTAATGGGTTTATTTTATTATTACAAAATTGTAATCTTTTACTTTTATCTAAGGGGATCTTCTGGGTAATTGTTTTCAAGAGACTTTCTAACAAGATTGCATCATTTCTGGCTACTAAATTACATATAAAAAAATAATAAGTTTCATATATGATACTTTATATATAACATAACTTTACTAATTTGTTCGCAATCTCCTACACTGAAATATATATAGATTTATTACTTATGCCTCTATACACATGAGAATGTTATTAAATAAAAATATTTTTAGTTTAAAATACTTAAGTGTTTACGTGGTTTTTGTTAAAATACTAAGCAAAAGAAATACATGTATTAGATATGTATACGCGCGTAAAGACGGGTTTGAATATAGTTAGATGGTAGGAGATTGGATGTGGGCTGTGAAGTAAGATCTGAGCATCATATCTGCTTCATTTTCCCGAACATATTGAAAAAAAATGAAAAAATGTTTTAAAAAAGAAAAAAAAATCTTTTACTTGATGTCCAGGTAACTAAAGAACAACTGGTGGATTTGCGATGTATCTCAAAGAAAACTGTGTTTTGATCTGCCTGAATGCTACCCTGTTTTAACTTTCATTTATGAGAGAGCACTAAATATCCGCTATATTATTAAAAAAAATTTTTTATTTTCATTCTGTCTTCATGTGAAAACTGCCTGCTTAACTGAATAACTGAATATGTAAAAAGAAAAAAAACAAAACTACATTATAATATATACACAGTATTAAAGTCTGAAGTCATTTAGTCTTTGGGTATGTCCATTTGTCTACAAATTAACCGTCCTAGACTTTAGTTTTAATTTCTCCCTCAATCTGGTGGTTCATAATTTTTTTTATTTACCGGTTCACCTCACCATTGTTGATCTCTAGTTGGCTGACCCAAGGGTCTGGAATGATTTTGAGATGGTTCAGCTTGTCTGGGCAAATAATCAATGGAAGTGATGAATTGAGCCATCTCCTCTATCTTTCTCACCCAACATCCCATAATCATCTGCTGTACATAGGGTGGCATCTTTTGTCATATTGCCCTAATCATTTGAGTCTCCGTGAACAGTACCATGATTGGAGATGTGTCACCTGTTCCACTGCCAGTATGTGCTGGAATTTAAATAGTTCCTGCAGGCTGTTTATGTGAGGGCTTGGGTTTTCTCCAATGTCCCCCTTGAATACTTTAACCTGTATAAATTTGGTCAAGGATATGGGTGATTATGGTACCTGCTCCCTTGATATGATCGGTGTTGGCCTTTCTGTGCTGGTTTCTGGCATCAGCTGATGTTTGCTTGGTATTTTCTTTATCTCTTCCTAATTCATGCTCATCTTGACTCTAGTCATCTCTGGCTCCTCCTCGGTTTTTATCCTATCTTTTTTAGGTCGTTAATCTCTTCCCTAATTTTAGTAATGTCACCATAAAAAGTGGCCTCTGGTTTTTTTTTCCTCATCTAATAGTTCCTCACTTATGTCTTGGATGGCATCCAGAGTTTCGAACTTGGGGCTGTCCAGAGATCCCTCTAATTTGCTATGAATGTCATTGCATTCTTCTTGATGCTCTGTTAGTACTTCATTTACATTGTTTGCTACTGTGCCATTCATCTCGTCCCAAGTGGCCACCATCCATGCCTCTGTTTTCCAGTTAGCCTCTTTAATCCTTGACTCCAAATTCTTCTCCATCCTTTTTAACATCCAGATCAACATTTTCATGTTTATAGTTGGGTTGACAGCTTCATTGGGTTTGTCATCACTTTCCACAGTTATTTTTCTGAATTTTAGTACTTTCCCTTGGTCCCTGGTTTCTTCTTCACCGTTGTTCTCCATTTCTTTCTTGTATTTAGGAATAATAATAATAAAAAATTTACACAGATAAGTTTATGGTCCTTTTTGCTTTAATTTAACTATGGATGAACACCTCCTCCCCCATTCTACACACTTCCCTTTAATCTACTCTCCCACTCTCATACTTAATTTATATTTATTTAAATAATGATTGCTATCCTGCCTTTTATTTCTTAATAGTAATAATTTCTAGATCTAGCCTTTCACTGAGAAAAATACATATATATATATATATATATATACTGATTATTTATTATCTAGCTCTTCAATGCAAAGTATATAATAATAATTATTGTGACTTCTACCTGGTCTTCTTTTTCTGTCTTTCTTTGTTATTTGTGTTTGGGGTTGTTCTTCAGCACCTGAAACATCTTAACAAAATGGTTTATTAGCAAATTGCATTGATAAAATTTATATATATATATATTAAAAGGTGTGAAGGTTGCCTTGACAGCAGTTACAAATATTGGTTGCTATATTTACTGTGAATGTTTAGGTGGTTACTGGTTGGAAACTATATATATATATTGGATATAAAAAAAAAACTCTATATAACTTTTACATTATGAATCATTGCCTTTAAACTATTTTTATTCTAATAACTCTATCACCTATTGGCAAACTTATATTGGTATTGCTATCGGGCACCAACCAAAAAGATAGGGCTATATGATCTTCCCAGATGATCCGCTATTACTAGCTTGTACACTTTTCTAAACTATATATTTAAATGGTTATACACTCACAGCTTAACAACAATAACAGAAAAAAATTATTATAGCTTTAGCACATATTGATATATAAAAAAATGAAAGCATTGAAAAAAAAGGCTGCCACTACGCTATTTCTTTCATTAATTTGAGGCAATTATATACGCATAAATATTTAAAAAAAATCTGCACATTCGTGATTATTTTAACAGTGAAAGCATTTTAAAAGCTGTCACTAATTTAATTCTCTCTCAGACTTGGAAATATTATAAATTTATTTAAAACATTTATGAAAAAAAGAAATTATTATATATTATTATTTAGCGCACACACTACTTTACTATCTTTTTATTTTAAATGTGAAAACCCCTTAAAGGTGTCACTATTTTATCACACCGTGAACCCGAAAATATTTTGTGTAAAATCATTTATGGAAAAATATTATATATAAAACACTACTATTTAGAACACATACTTTTTTATTTTTATTATAAATGTGGAGGCCCCTTAAAAGCTACCACAATTGTATTCATGGGAATCCCACAGGTAATTTCATGTTTATGACCAAGAAAAAAACATTATACAACATATTATTTACTTCTTTGAAAAACACATTTTATCTTATGAAAGTGAGAGCCCCTTAAAAGCTGTCAGTCTTTTATATCACTGGAATCTTACATGTATACTAACGCATTTATGAAAACTATAAACATTATTTGGGAAAAGCACTTCTTTAATTAATATGAAAGTAAAAGCCCCTTAAAAGCTGTCACTTCTCTTTACTTCTTTTAAGACTCACGGGAATTATACATGTAATAAATATTTATGGACAAGGAAGAAAAACATTATACAAAATTATTATTATTTAGATCATACCCATGAAAGAAAAGAAAACAAAACTGCCACTATTTTATTTTATAGCTTTGTGAAAATGAAAAAACTTTTAAAACTTTTATGAGGAAAAAAAAATATTGCATATATAACATACTATTTACTGGAGATATATTTATATATATATATATACTGAGAGAAAAAGAGATATTTATAATTATACTAGAGTATGTACCAATATTCAAAAACATTTAAGCTGGATGTATGAACCATGGGAAAAAAATTCAATATCATTATAAAAACAAATATGTTATGTCTAACACATAGGGTTCTACAGGGCATTAAAATGAACAGTTGCTCCATGGTGGGTGTCCAAACCTGGGAAAAATAAAACTTTTTGTTACATACATATATTCAATATCACTATGGAAAAAAATATGTTATATCTATTACCATCTACTACTATCTCAGGTATGTGAGTGTTTGTATTCTAAGCCCTATGTTGATGCACCAAACTTGGGGAAAAGAAAAAAAATCTGTAGCATCTAGGCAAAAGTACCATGAATCCAATCGTGCGCAAGATACATAAGTCAGAAACACTCATGAACTCTGCCCTATTTACCTATTTCCCAGATCTATAACATTATGAGCAACAATCCCGATGATATCGATTTAATTTACTTCTCACTACCGGCATCGCTCATCGGAGACACAAAAAGACTCTAGGCTAAATTTTAATGACAGACTAACTTAAAAAAAACTATATTTTACGAGCAATGAAGGCTCATGACCTAGCATATTATCAATTTAGCATAGATCATCTAGTCATATGGAGCATAAATAATAAATAGATATTAAAATTAAATAAAAGAAAGCAATGATTCGAGGATTGATGTTTATATTTTAAGATTTATTAGATTAACAATAAATAAATATGTCGGGTTATTTATCTGACATTAGCCTCACTAGTATTATATATATATAATTCAGATTTCTAAAATAAATGGATATTTGTGG
This sequence comes from Epiperipatus broadwayi, assembly GCA_028023455.1. Classification (NCBI taxonomy): domain Eukaryota; kingdom Metazoa; phylum Onychophora; class Udeonychophora; order Euonychophora; family Peripatidae; genus Epiperipatus; species Epiperipatus broadwayi. The sequence goes on along the minus strand of JAQFVV010006436.1, from coordinate 188,504 downwards.
CTATGCCAATAATATATGTATATGAATTAAGGAATTAGTGCTATTGGAAATGGATTACTAAAATACTATTCCACCCCCAGAGAAATGAAAAAAGCATTTACTCGACTTAAAAAGAAAATAATATTACAAGCAAATATTACATTTTGTTTTATTCAATATCATTATTAATTTGAGTTGTCAATAATTAATGTGTGGGATGGATAATGAATACTTATATGAATGAGAATAAATTTATCACACTGACATGCATCTTAAAAGAATAGAAATATATGTCTGTTTAGAGAAATCATCACATTATGACTTATGGCTATTCCTGGGTAACTAAAAATATACTGAAAGGCAGTGTGTACATGGTGGCAGATTGGCGTGGTTCAATAATGAATCCTGGAGTGGGTTTCATGAATTTTAGTAATGAAATTTACCAATTTCCTCTGTAAACATAGGCAGGATCGGTGTTGAGATGAAGGGTGGTCGGCCATGTCTTTATCGAGCTGGATTTTCCAGAGCGATTCCCATATAAAGCATGCACATACAACCAAGTATGTCCCCAGGGTGTTTTACAGCCTGGTTCAAGGACATGGAGAACGACGATGGAGTTCGACTTAGCGAATACCTCCACATAAGAGAGGAGCACGAATATATATAAACGAAGTGGCCTGTATGCACGCAACACTTAATAATACAATATAACTATAACTTTAACAATTATCTAAACTTATTTACTGCCCATAAATTGTGAAATACCCAGCATAATGGTATGGTTTCTTCATTAAACAAACATGGATAATAATTTTAATTAAATATACAATTTCACAATCTGAAGATCCCTCCCTATGTTACTTAATATTATTCATAACTTCCACACATTTAACAAATCTCAATTTCGGTTAATAAATGCCCTTATGAAAATACATCAATTAATATGAAAATAAATGGGTGGTGGTAAAGGCTATGATGGGTTTTACATATATAATATAAATTGATAACAAGAAATAGCGCATTATTTAGAAAGGAAAATATTAATAAAACAGATGTTAATCTGTTTTTTATATAGCAAACATAGAAAATAATTAGTTTGTTTATCTAAACTTGCTAGCACCTGGTCAAGTCGAATAAGACTTGTTTTGATTAAGTTATAAGTTAATTACCCGATAAATGATGGGTGGGGTAAACAAAAATAAATTATGTGCTGGTGATTTTAGAAATACTATTGGCATTTTTTTAAAAACATAAATACATTAATATAAATGAAAATTATCTGCCGCATGAAAATAAAAGAAAAGAAAACATTTTATAAGAGGCTTAATAGTGATAAGTTACATAGAGTTATAAGAGTTACATACTTTGAAGACATTTAATATATATAATTGGAAACCAGAATAAATATTACAAAGAAGGTGGATTTGAGAATTACGAGCGGCTAGAGTTCTTTTTACATTGGTATTTGGAAGAGCAATTTTGATATGAGTCAGTCCATCAGCATTGGTTCACTAGATCTAGGGTAGCAGTAATATATGGTAGGTAGTATTTTACTTTTAATGGAAAAATCTTTAAAGTTCATCAGTATGGGATGCAGAGCTTCGCTATGGGAAAAGTACATCAGAATGGAAAGGAAGGTGAAATTTCCTCTACTCATGGCACATTGAATGAAAATTAAAAGTGACATGGATTACATATAGCAACATCTTAATTTTGTGGTCTCCTCTTCCTTTTAAATTCAAATCCAGCAGTATTTATACTTTTCTTTTGGTGATGTAACCTAGCAACTACTGCTGGACCTGAGGCAGTTGAAGCACTTAATGTACATCTGGAATCATTTGATCGGATATTTTCTTATCTGGTAAGACTTTTGAAACAATGCAATTCTGTTATCAGTTTCTCGAACGATTGTTTTAAAATAAATCTTATGATTTTAAAACAAGCTAGCGTGGACAAAATTTCCACTAATGGGTTTATTTTATTATTACAAAATTGTAATCTTTTACTTTTATCTAAGAGGATCTTCCCGGAAATTTTTTTTGAGAGACTTTTTAACAAGATTGCATCATTTCTGGCTACTAAATTACATATGAAAAAATAATAAGTTTCATATATGATACTTTATATATAACATAACTTTACTAATTTGTTCGCAATCTCCTACACTGAAATATATATAGATTTTTTACTTACGCCCATATACACATGAGAATATTATTAAATAAAAATATTTTTAGTTTAAAATACATAAGTGTTTACGTGGTTTTTGTTAAAATACTAAGCAAAAGAAATATACGTATTAGATATATATACGTGCGTAAAGACGAGTTTGAATATATAGTTAGATGATAAGAGATTGGATGTGGGCTGTGAAGCAAGATCTGAGCATCAGATCTGCTTCAATATATATATATATATATATATTATAACCTACACTTCCAACATCATTCATATACATTATATGAATAAATGCCCAGGGCACCAGTTCTATTAATGAATAGAACAATATGATAACATATCTTATACAAAATTATTACTGAGACTCTTTACATAAGTCTACATTCAGCTCAGCTCAGTGGGAGGCTATAAGAAGTTCATACAATATATGATTATAAATAAATGAAAGAAGAAATATAATAAAGCATTAAATATAATGTAAATCCTTTTTGTTAATTAATTGCATGATAAAGAATCACAATGTTTATTTGTACAGTCTAATAAAATATTCTTTTTAACTTAATTTCCTCCATTCAATTATAACATATATCAGCTTGCTATAATTATATTACTAAACAGTTCTATGACTTGGCATATCATAATCTAAATAACTACTTTAATGCCAATCAAGGAATAAACAATACAATCTCAGGGAACTTCAAAAACACAGTTGAATTAAATAAAATACATTGGCCCATAAGTTATAATTCTAAAGTATGATAAAATATAACAAAATAAATTGACTAAATATTGTACTGTGTTTAGCAATAAGATAATGACAGAAATGAGGTATTTTAATCTCACATCATCATTAACAAATATACTAACTTGGCAACCTTCCTTATAGGTTTATCAAGTGGCAAATGATCTTTATAATGTTTGGATCAAGAAAACAAGATTGTCAGACACCAGCAAATTTGATATTATAACTATAAAATAATATATCTACTCTATAATGGATGTATGAAATATGGAGATATGGAAATTGAAACACAAATGTATACAAGAATAACTGAAGACACAGTTTTTTAATAAATAAACAAATCATTTACTACATTAAAATTTAATTTAATATACTTATTTACAATAAGACTACTTGTCTTAACGATTTATAATTCTTAAACAAACCTTGAACATCAGTTTGGGATTATCCTTATCATAACATTATTTATACCCTTTTGAAATCAGAAATTAATAACAAAACTTGAATCTTCTAACTTTGCATACATGCTTTGCTTAAGCATTTCATTTAGACATATCATAAACTAAATAATATATTATATTATTGACACAATAAATATTTATGAGAGGATATTCTATTGATTAATAAATAAAAAAAATCAAACTAATATATTTGACCATCAACAAAGCAACTTTTTCTAACTAATGAAAGAATCATTTTTAATTACATATACCTTTCACACATAACAATGAAATCATATTCATTCTGATGGTTTGATGATTTATAATTTTGTATTAAATGAATATAATATGTTTCAAAATATTTATTTCCTGTTTAAATTTCAATAACTCTACATTTCTAGTTAAATGAATATAATGTGCTTCAAAACATTTATTTCTCATTTTTAATTTTAATAACTTTATATTTTTATATTCACAATATTGTTTATATTGTGCATCCAAGCAACAATAATAGAAAACAATCTTTTTTACACTCTATCCATTCATCAAGAAAATATTTAAACAATTATTTTATTTCTAACAATGTCATAAACCATCCAACAAAACAAGACACTAATATTATATTAAGAATTAATTTAACTATTTATCTGGCCACATATTAAACACACAGAGCTATATTTTCATGATTATACAGACTACACATTTTAAGAGAAATAAATATACATGAAGAGCAAATAAACTCTTTACTTAACACTTCTACAATAATTCATCTAATTCTGAAATATACTGTTGTTGGGGACTTTTTCCTTATCACCAAGACTCTTAGAAAAACATCACTTAACTTCCTAAACATCATTTCATACTTCAACAATAACTCATCTAATTCTAAAATACACTATTGGTGGGGACTTTTTTCTCATCATCAAGACTCTAAGAAAAACATCACTTAACTTCAAAACTATCATTTCATAATACGCATATAATATAAACTAGGCTCTACTCATGAAAATTATTAAAATATACTAAATAAGCAAAATCTTTTATCCCTACCAATATTAGAATGCAATCCAGATTACTTTCCATTTCCAAAGCTCTTCTACATATCGATCATTATATATACATGCTGGCAGACAAATACACACAGATAACCTACTAATCCATTCAATTCTTTAGAATATGACAACATCAGAAATTTATACAAAAATTTATTCACAAACTGAACTTTATTAAACAAATGTTATAATTGTGCTAAACAGAAACACACACTCGACTAAGAATATACAAAAAAAAAATTAATTCTAAGTTATATACTACGTGAGCAACACGGTAATTAAATAATACATTAAGATATAACCTTTAATTCAGAATAAACTTTAAGTTACTTTTAAAATTTAATAGTTATAATTATTACAAACGAGTTCCTTTATCATCTCTAGCAAACTATTTCTATTATATGTTCATTGATTTTAAAGCCAAAATTCTCACTTTTGAGATAATAAAATATACAAAATAAATGTAAACCTCTCTCTAATAATATAATAAAAATATATATATTTTTTTCCTTTACTTTCGTAAAAAAAAGACATATTTGTATAAAATCAATTTTTACCTACGTATCCTCTACTCGTGAATATGCATTCTGAGATGATTTAGGATATCATAATAGCCCAAAATTATAAATAAAACAATTTTAAATATACCTGTCTGTCCATCATATACATTAATGATGACAAGTAATAAAGGAAAGAGAAGGAAACAAAAGTCATTTGTTTTATGATTTAAAATAAAAAGTTCACTTGCAAAGTTCTACTCTGGGTTTATGAAACTATTTGGGGACAGATTTCAAACTGAATTTGAACATAAAATGAATTTCTGTAGGATTACCAAACAAAAAAAAATATAATCATAACTTAAACATGATCCAGCAACTCCAATGTTCATACCATAGCTATTTGAGTTTACTAAACCACACATAAGTAATCAATTTCTCTTTTTATTATGATGAAAATATAGGACATTTTTAGCTATGGTTGAACAGGAATTATTTCATTCACTCCATAGTAGTTTTAAATTAAGTAAGTGATTGTTCTTAAAATTTTCTTAAATAGCATTTGACATTTTTAATCTAGTATATGCATAGTTTATTTTTAAATATTGCCAAATAATATATCATGATTCATTAGTAATTCCACAATTAATAATAATTTATTATTATAGTGCATCTTTATCGAAGAGAACAGAAACACAAATGCATTCACGTCCTTCCATCCAATTTAAGCACATATCTAAAGATTAGCATCCTTTGATTATTTGGGTAATTCACATATATTTCTTTCATTAAAAATACATATTTTTAGAAATACCAAATAAATAAATACTGTCATTTTTCCATAATAAATTTAAGAATGGCGTGATACGTTAAAATACACATATCCTTTAAATTTTATATTTAACTTTTATAAAAGCAAGAAATAAAATATAGTGAAAACTTAAAATAAGTTCTGTAAAACTGTTCTGCACATATTTCCAAGATATATTATATAACACACATAGATAATTATAAAGTTCATGCATTTTATTTTTATTCATAATGATAATTAAATAAAGTAATGCAATCTTAATATTATCAATATTCGTTTTTAAATATTAATAAGTATAAGGTGGTTAATTCAAACATTTAAAATTAAGGAGAGAAATGAAAAACTGATGTACCTTCTTAAATTTAGTCTTGCATTCCAATTGAAACCATTTTTTCGTAATGAATTTTTTAAGGCTTTTCCAAAAGTTTATTCCAAAGTTTTTGTAAAATTAATTTGACTTCAGCAACTGGCTGCAATTACAATAATAATGAGCAGTTTACTGGCTGCAATTATAACAATAATGAGCAATTTTTACTGGAAGCTATCTGTTAAATAGATATCTGTACCCCCATCAAGAAAAGGTCAACTCCCACCATTTTGCACTTAAACTCATTACATATGCAAGAAATCTTATTTTTTTTTAAAAAATCATTCTAATTTTTACAATTAAATCAAGACAAAAAGAATAATAAAAATATATAACTTTTACCAACTTGAAAGAAATGAATATTAATTAACTGTTAAACAAAATGATGAATAATTTATTTAATTTATAAAATAATTCACCTATCCGAATATCCATTAATCATTGAAAAGAAATATATATTTGTTAAATTATTAAAAATAATTACTGTAATTTAAATATCTTCATTTTAAATGTACTATTGCTTACTGTTATTCAAAGATGAAAATGAAATGAAACATAATACAGACATACATGCATGCACATGTACTGCAACCTAAATATTAAACTATCTTGACTAAATATAATTGAAATGGCTATTAATGTTGACAAAGGGATAAGTATCAATGAATAAAGGATTAGGAAACCATTCAAACCAATACTACCCTAACATAAAATAACTTTGCATCCTTCTGACAAAATATATTAATTTCTATAATAAATAATCCCTCTTTCTTGCATTAAATACTTCATTAATCATAAGAACAACAATAAATGCTTATAAAGTGGTTAATCAAATGCATAAGCAATCAACATTTAAAGCTTTAAACAATTTCCAGCAAAAATTTTAAAATTCTAAGGCTATTTAATTTTTTTAATACAATACAACTATTCACTACAGATACAGAGTATCTCAATTCCTTGTGCCCATTCAGAAGGTCACAAATCCCTCATCCTTATAAAGAAAAAATTAATTAAGTAACACCATTAGATTATATTAATCATTATCAAACAACACAAATAGAATTAATTCACACTTTAGGAAACTATGCATACAGAATTTTATATTCTCACACTTTTTAATTATCTGGTACTTTAACTGGATTTGGTATTAAGCTACGAGCATTATAGGTACCTTCTAAATCTCATGTTTACATTCTTGTTTTCTTTTCTTTTAACAAATCTTTCTACGTGATAATTCACCATTATTGTCTGGGATTTAACTTTAACCTTTTGGCTATTCTTTTCTTTGTTTTTAACTTTCTTAAGAGTATTTTCATGAACTAACTTTTTTTTTGCTCTTTTGAGTTTGAACTTGTCCTTTCTTAAGCTTTCTTCTAGATCAATAACTTTTTTCTTTTTAAGACAGTCTGTACAAAATATATGTCTTCTTAAACTTGCATTTAATTTTTAGCTTATCAGTCTCTCTAACATGATTACAATATTCCATTATTGGTTCCATACTAAATATTACATGTTTACTACCTGCATATAGCACCTTTCTACAAACATTCCTCTTCATATTATGATCTACATTATTAAGAGCACACTCAGAAACTATGCCTGTATTTTTATCTTTAAATTTATTGCTGGTAATATCAGTAACCTTTACTAATTTGCTTCTCAAAATTTCTGAATATTTCATGCCTAAAGAAAACACTCCCAACTCCATTAATCTAATAACCTCATCATTTTTATCACAATTTTCCTTGAAATCATTAAACACATTCATAACTTCCTTCTTATCCAATTTTAGTTCTTGACCAACTATATCTTCAATCTTTTGGTATGTCTTTAGTTCATCACCATATAAACTGTAATTCCTATGAATTAACTCAGCAATCAGTCAACCTTTTTTCTTAAGTGGTAATACTATGTTATTACCATTTAACCTACTCTGATGTAGTTGACCCTTAATATCTAATCCTATAATTTCTGATTTGAATATCTGGCTACTAATATTTTCATTAACTTCCTTCACATCTATAATTTGACTTTTACTACCTTGCACTTCTAACTTCACTTGTGATACTTCTAACTTTATTTCTAATATCATTTCTACTTTTATTTCTGATTCGCATTGAACATCATCTGATAATTTCTCTGGCATAATTTTTAGCCTTTCTAATTCTAACTCTAATTTTGTTTCTGATACTTCTAGTTCTATTTGTTGGACATTCTTTCTGAACATTTTTTTTATTTCTAACATCATACTATTTTTCATCTCTCTAAAATTTTCTTTTGACATCATACTATCTTTCATCTCTAACATTATACTATCTTTCATCTCTAACATTTGTTGAGCTAAACTATCTTTCATCTCTAACATTTGTTGAGATAAACTATCTTTCATCTCTAGCATCTGTTTATCTGAATTATCTTTCATCTCTAACATTTGTTGAGCTAAACTATCTTTTATTTCTAGCATATATTTATCTGAATTATCTTTCATCTCTCTAAAATTTTCCTTTGACATCATACTATCTTTCATCTCTAACACCTCTCTAAATTTTTTATCAAAGTTCTTATTTATAAAGTTAATCAATTTAGAGTAATCAAATGCTCCTCCCAATGTGACATTTTCTGCCTTACTATCTTCTTTATTTGTGAAGTTCATAGTTTCATTTTCTGAATCTATATCAGGAGACAAGACAATCACTTCTGGAGATAATATTTCTTGGGACCTGCCCAAATCTTCACAAGTATTAAACTCTTCCATAATATTTTATAATTTGTTTATTAAAATTCACAAAGAGAAAGGAAAGGTACATCAGCTTCACTCCCCCTCCCCAATCAAACAATCTAAATTTTCCATCATCACTTATAAATACATAAGGCTATTCCAGTATGTTTAGTTGTGTTATTTTATGCAATATTCGGGTTCTACATTTGATAGCAAAAATTTTGTACTGTATACTCTGACAATATCGATCCTAACACTAATAAGTTAGCTAGATAAGATCTCTATATTCACCTACACTTATACCATACATTAAACTGACTTTTATATAATAATGAAGACAACACAATTTTAATAAGCATGATTCTTAAGCTAAGTTCTCTGCGCCATTCAAAACTATAACTAATATTTATAATACTATACAACTCTCATTTATCAAATTTGATATGTTGGCTGTATACAATATAATCCTATCAAACATACATCATTATAATTATCAAGCCCACCACGGCCACAATGTATCTTATCCATACCACAATATATCTATGCACCAAACATTGGGAAGCCAGAAAACAACTCCATATCTAATCATTGTGACCTAACACATCAAATATCAACAACCAGCATTATAATTATCCACCATTAATCAATCATGCAGCTATGGTAGTGCACCAGAAAACCTTAATAATATGAAGAATATACTAAAACTACTTGATAACAAAACGTCTGGGTACCACAATCTAATCTAGACTATGTGTGGCTCCACTACACATCATGTATCCACAATGATCACCAGAAAAACTACTCATCATCATCAGTCAAATGAGCCTAATAACCAGATGTCAAAAACTATTCCTACATTTAAACAACAATTAACCAGGTTACCACATTGCACCAGAAAACCCAACTATAATCATCATCATTGCAAACCACTATATTGAATGCCAAGTTACTTAATCATTAACCAATCAATGTCAATCGATGCTCCAAAGTTGGTGCACCAGAAAACGTAACTATAATCATCATCAACAGTCAATCAATCATGCCACCACTTTGGTACAACAAAACCCACATTGAAATCTATCTCCTGAGATGTCAAATCTATCTATCAATGCCCCAAAGTTGGTGCACCAGAAAACATACTCTATAACCTACACTCTCAACACCATTCTTATACATTATATGAATAAATGCCCAGGGCACCAATTCTATTAATGAATAGAACAATATGATAACATATCTTATACAAAATTATTACTGAGACTCTTTACATAAGTCTACATTCAGCTCAGCTCAGTGGGAGGCTATAGGAAGTTCATAAGATATATGATTATAAATAAATGAAAGAAGAAATATGATAAAGCATTAAATATAATGTGTAAATCTTTTTTGTTAATTAATTGCATGATAAAGAATCACAATGTTTATTTGTACAGTCTATTAAAATATCCTTTTTAACTTAATTTCCTCCTTCATCCAAGTATAACATATATCAGCTTGCTATAATTATATTACTAAACAGTTCTATGACTTGGCATATCATAATCTAAATAGCTACCTTAATGCCAATCAAGGAATAAACAATACGATCTCAGGGAACTTCAAAAACACAGTTGAATTAAATAAAATACATTGGCCTATAAGTTATAATTCTAAAGTATGATAAAATGTAATAAAATAAATTGACTAAATATTGTACTGTGTTTAGCAATAAGATAATGACAGAAATAGGGTATTTTAATCTCACATCATCATCTAACAAATATACTAACTTGGCAATCTTTCTTATATGTTTATCAAGTGGCAAATGATCTTTATAATGTTTGGATCAAGAAAACAAGATTGTCAGACACCAGCAAATTTGATATTATAACTATAAAATAATATATCGACTCTATAATGGATGTATGAAATATGGAGATGTGGAAATTGAAACACGAATGTATACAATAATAACTTAAGACACAGTTTTTTAATAAATAAACAAATCATTTATTACACTAAAATTTAATTTAATATACTTATTTACAATAAGACTACTTGTCTTAATGATTTAAAATTCTTAAACAAACCTTGAACATCAGTTTGGGATTATCCCTATTATATTACATTATTTATACCCTTTTGAAATCAGAAATTAATAACAAAACTTGAATCTTCTAACTTTGCATACATGCTTTGCTTAAGCATTTCATTTAGACATATCATAAACTAAATAATATATTATATTATTGACACAATAAATATTTATGAGAGGATATTCTATTGATTAATAAAATAAATCAAACTAACATATTTGGCCATCAACAAAGCAATTTTTTCTAACTAATGAAATAATCATTTTTAATTACATATACCTTTCACACATAACAAAATCATATTCATTCTGATGGTTTGATGATTTATAATTCTGTATTAAATGAATATAATATGTTTCAAAATATTTATTTCCCATTTAAATTTTAATAACTCTATACTTCTATTTAAATGAATATAATGTGCTTCAAAAACATTTATTTCTCATTTTTAATTTCAATAACTTTATATTTTTATATTCGCGATATTGTTTATATTACACGTGTGTGTGCGTCCAAGCAACAATAATAGAAAAACAATGTTTCTACACTCTATCCATTCATCAAGAAAATATTAAACAATTATTTTATTCCGGACAATGTCGTAAACCATCAAACAAAATAAGACACTAATATTATATCAAGAATTAATTTAACTATTTATCTGGCCACCTATTAAATAACACAGAGCTATATTTTCATGATTATACAGACTACACATTCCAAGGGAAATAAATCTACATGAGGAGCAAATAAGCTCTTTACTTAACACTTCTACAATAAATTCATCTAATTCTGAGATATTTTGTTGGTGGGGACTTTTTCCTCATCACCAAGACTCTAAGAAAAACATTACTTAACTTTTTAAACATCATTTCATACTTCAATAATAACTCATCTAATTCTAAAATACACTATTGGTGGGGACTTTTTCCTCATCACCAAGACTCTAAGAAAAACATCACTTAACTTTAAGACTATCATTTCATAATATGCGTGAATAATATAAACTAGGCTCTACTCATGGAAATTATTAAAATATACTAAATAAGCAGAATCTTTTATCCCTACAAATATTAGAATGCATCCAGATTACTTTCCTTTCCCAAAGCTCTTCTACATATCGAACATTATATATATATATGCTGGCAGAAAATACACACAGATAACCTACTAATCCGTTCAATTCTTTAGAATACGACAACATCCAAAATTTATACATAAAATATTCACAAACTGAACTTTATTAAACAAATGTTATAATTGTGCAAACAGACACACACGCAAACAAGAATATATATAAAAAAAATTAATTCTAAGTTATATACTATGTGAGCAATGCAGTAATTAAATAATACATTAAGGTATAACCTTTAATTCAGAATAAACTTTAAGTTATCTTTAAAATTTCATAGTTATAATTATTACAAACGAGTTTTCTTTATCATCACTAGAAAACTATTTCAATTATACGTTCGTTGATTTTAAAGCCAAAATTCTCACTTTGAGATAATAAAATATATAAAATAAATGTAAACCTCTCTCTAACGATATAATAAAAATATATATATTTTTTTCCTTTACCTTCGTAAAAAAAAAAAGACATATTTGTATAAAATCAATTTTTACCAACATCTCCACTACTCGTGAATACGCATTCCGAGACGCTCTAGGAGTATCATAATAGCCCAAAATTATAAGTAAAACATAATTTTAAATATACCTATCTATCTATCATATATGTTAATGATGACAAGTAATAAAGGAAAGATAAGGAAACAAAAGTCATTTGTTCTATGATTTAAAATAAAAAGTTCACTTGCAAAGTTCTACTCCAGGTTTATGAAATGATATGGGGATGGATTCCAAACTGAATTTGAACATAAAATGAATTTCTGTAGGATAACCAAACAAAAAAAAATAATATAATCATAACTTAAACATGATCCAGCACTTCCAATGTTCATAGCATAGCTATTTGAGCTTCCTAAATCACACATAAGTAATCAATTTCTCTTTTTATTATGACGGAAATATAAGACATTTTTAGCTACAGTTGACCAGGAAAGCTCTTCCGATACTCCATAGTAGTTTTAAATTAAGTAAGCAATTGTTCTTAAAATTTTCTTAAATAGCATTTGACATTTTTAATCTAGTATATGCATAGTTTATTTTTAAATATTGTCAAATAATATATCATGATTCATTAGTAATTCCACAATTAATAATACTTTATTATTATAGTGCATCTTTATCGAAGAGAACAGAAACACAACCGCATTCATGTCCTTCCATTCGATTTAAGCACATATCTAAAGATTAGCATCCTTTGATTATTTGGGTAATTCACATTTATTTCTTTCATTAAAAAAACATATTATTTTTAGAAATACCAAATAAATAAATACTGTCATTTTTCCATAATGAATTTAAGAATGGCATGATACATTAAAATACACATATCCTTTAAATTTTATATTTAACTTTTATAAAAGTAAGAAATAAAATATAGTGAAAAATTAAAATAAATTCTGCAAAACTGTTCTGCATATATTTCCAAGAGATATTAAACGTCACATGTAGATAATTATAAAGTTCATGCATTTTATTCTTATTCATAATGATAATTAAATGAAGTAATGCAAGCTTAACATTATCGATATTAATTTTAAAATATTAATAAGTATAAGGTGGTTAATTCAAACATTTAAAATTAATGAGAGAAATGAAAAACCGATGTACCTTTTTAAATTTTTAGTCTTGCATTCCAACTGAAGACCTTTTCCATAATGAATTTCTTATAACTTTTCCAGAAGTTTACTCCAAAGCTTTTTTAAAATCAATTTGACTTCAGCACCTGGCTGCAATTACAATAGATAATGAGCAGTTTACTGGCTGCACTTATAACAATAATGAGCAATTTTTACTGGAAGCTATCTGTTAAATAGATACCTCCCCCACCAAGAAAAGGTCATTTCCTTCAAAAAGGTCAACTCCCACCTTTTTGCACTTAAACTCATTACATATGCAAGAAATCTTTTTTTTTAAAAAAAAAAAAATCACTCTGATTTTTTTTTACAATTAAATCAAGACAAAAAATAATAATAAAAATAAATAACTTTTACAAACTTGAAAGAACCCAAACCCCCCCCTATGAGGGGGGGGGTTTTTTTTTCCCGTATGAATATTAATTAACTGTTAAACAAAATGATGAATAATTTATTTAATTTATAAAATAATTCACCTATCCAAATATCCATTAATCATTTGAAAAGAAATAAATATATTTGTTAAATTATTAAAAATAATTTCTGTAATTTAAATGTCTTCATGTTAAATGTACTATTGCTTAGTGTTATTAAAAGATGAAAATGAAATGAAATATAATACAGAGTCATACATGCATGCACATGTATTGCAACATAAATATTAAACTATCTTGACTAAATATAATTGCAATGGCTATTAATGTTGACAAAAGGATAGATATAAATGAATAAAGAATTAGGAAACCATTCAAACCAATACTACACTAAAATAAAATAACTTTGCATCCTTCTGACAAAATATATTAATTTCTATAATAAATAATCCCTCTTTCTTGCATTAAATACTTCATTAACTATAAGAACAACAATAAATGCTTATAAAGTGGTTAATCAAATGCATAAGCAATCAACATCTAAAGCTTTAAACAATTTCCAGCAAAAATTTTTAAAATTCTAAGGCTATTTCATTTTTTTTAATACAATACAACTATTCACTATAGATACAAAGTATCTCAATTCCTTGTGCCCATTCAGAGGGTCACAATATATATATATATATATATATATATATATATATATATATATATATATATATATATATATATATATGTAACTATAACAACACATGAAAATTTTTACAAACGCATTTAAATAATAATAAATTGATCTGATAAATGAAGCAAAGAAAAGAAAGAGATTGATAAAGAAATTAACAGTGTTTTCATATAGTAAATATGATGTAGCTAGAATTATGTGGAAAGGAGTTGCAGTAGCAGGGTTAACATATGGTAATGATACATTATATGTTAGTAAAAATATATTAGATTACTTAGAAAAAGCTCAAAGGGAAGTAGGAATACATGCATTGGATGCAGAAGTATGAACAGCAAGGGAGGCAATTCAAGGAAAAAATGGGATGGTCAAGTTTTCATATGAAAGATGCAAAAAGTAAAATGAAAATGTTTGGTAGATTGCAGTTTATGGATAACAAAAGAATAGCTAAAATAGTATTTAATTGGGTTATGAGTAAAGGGCAGGTAATGAGATGGGTGAAAAGGGTAATGCGCTATGCAAAAGATTTGGATAAAGAATTTATATCAATATATTTGTACAAAAGATGGGATGATTGTGTTAAGAGGATTATTGAGTGTTATAGTAGTAAAGAATGGGATAAAAGAATAAATTTATTAATAAAGGCTAGGGAGTTAGAGAGATGGAGAAATAGTATGGAGAGTAAAAAGAGTTTAAATATATATAGAAATAAACAAAATATTAGGTGTGAGTTAATATATGATAATAGTAAGAAAGTAGTTTATTGTTTAAGGCTCGAATGGGATCTTTAGCTACAAAAGAATATACATGTAAATGGAAAAATATGGGTGATTTATTTTGTAAATTATGTAAGGAAGGAATAGAAAATATTAGGCATTTGTTAATTGAATGTAAATGTTTGAAAACAGAAAGGGTACATATAATGAAGTTGTGGAAAAATAAATATGAAAAGAGTGATTATACAGAAAGTGAATTATTGGTTTTTATGCTGGGTTTGGGAAAAGATAAGGTGGATTTAGATATAAAGGTTATAGAGTTAACAAAGATTATGTTGTGGAAATAGGATAGAGCAGATTATGGGTAAATTTAGAGTGGGGAATGTAAAATAAAGTGGCTAACAGGTTTATCTGGGCATAATTGCTGAGATATTCTTGACTTCGTTTAAGGAAAAGCCATAATACATCACATCAGATCATCACGTTTGTAAAAATTTTCACATGTTGTTATAGTTATTCATTATTAAAATATTATTTATCATTACATATATATATGTGTGTGTGTGTGTGTTTATTAAAATGTCATTCATAACTAATTTAACAACCATTCAAATTTATTCATTAAATGGAGACTGACCATTCTCAATGAGAGCATAAGAGAACAAAACAAGTATAGATTAATGTTAAAATTTTCTCCATTCAACAGGCCTGAAAAATAATAATTTTTTTTTATTAATTATCTATGAGATGCTGATAAAAAAACCTTTCCAGGAGCTACTAATCTATTATATGAAATATAGAATAAACATACCTTTTGCTTTATATTATATATCATTTGATATATAATATGTAGTACTTAATTCCAGCTGTTCAAATGGTTCAATATTATATGTACATATAATAAATAAAGAGCTTGCCAATAGCTCTAAAGAAACTTATTTTTATTATGATAAACCTACCATAAGAGAAACCTATTTGAAATCTTTATCTTGGATTGTCTCCATCCCCAATCCAGTTTTAAACTAAAAGTACCACAAGAGAAAACCATTTGAAATGTTTACCTGGATTGTTCCCATTTCCAGACCAATTTTTAGCTATGGTTCTCTTCAGTGGCAATCCAAGATAAAGATTTCAAATGCTTTCCCTTGTGGCATTTATCAAAAAAAATAATATAATAAAAATGGGCTTGTTTAGAGCTATTGGTGATGCAAGCCATGTAGGTTATGTGTCATAAATATTATAATTTGTCTGCTAAGATTTTGGCTATATTAAATTGCTAAGCCTACTAATATGTGGAGTAACTGACTTTGGTTTAGGCCCATATAACTTTTCAGTTGAAAAGCTAAATTTGAAGACATATAGATGTCTGAGAATTTCAGATCTTGGATAAATGGTTAGCTTTTGTTAGGATTCTGAATGCAATGTCCTACCTCCTCACTGAAGAAAATCATAACTTAAAACCAGTCTGGAGATGGGGACAATCCAAAATAAAGATTTCAAATGCTTTCTCTGTGGCATTTATCATAAAAAATAATAAGCTTGTTTAGAGTTATTGGGTCATTCTTTATTTATTACATATTGGTAATGAAAGCTATATAGGTCATGTGATATGTGACTTATTTATATATATATATATATATAACAGTGCTCACCGTGCAATGGTAACACATCTGCCTGCCATCTTATAAAATGAGTTTAAATTCTGACCTAATAAAATTTTAAAATTTTCAGATTCCAACTAGTCTGAGAATAACCAAAACATCAAAAATGGGGCAATAAAGGAATATCTAGTGCTTAGAGGTCAAAACAAATATGAAAAATTACTCTCACTCTTATTACCTACTATAATAAATAGAGTTAACATATTTTTTATTGCTTCTTTATGATATGGTATTGACAAAGCCTAGTTCTTGCAATAAAATATTTTACCTTTTTTATAAGAATAATATATACTGATCGTTATTTATAAAACTTAATCTTTATTATATTTGTAATTTTATCTATTTATTTAATGTGCTATTATTGAATATCGCTACATGTTCAACAGGTCTAGTTAATATTTGCTAATTTTAATTTTAAAATAATTCAAATTAATTGTTACTTTTCCAAACTTCAGAGACAACTTGAATTATATATAACATGGAGCTCTATATATCTGCTATGATCAGGCCACACTTGGGCACAAATGTAGTTGGTCTAATCATAAACTATGAAGATTATCAGTTTATAGCTTATTGCAAATATGGTTAACTCCATCCAATAATAGTTTCTGCTCTTCATAAAGATATAACCTATATCTAAGATATTTAGAATATTTATTATTTCTGGTAGTTATATTATTAAAGACCCAGATTGGCATCACTAGAAACCTAGGTTTGAATTTGTATCCTTTGAAGAGATCCAGTTAACACTGGATCATAGTTTTGGGATTCATGAAACTCATTGGTAATAGAATGTTGCACTAATCAATTAACTTGATAAAATGCATAAATGAAAAATGAATAAGCAAACATAGATATAACAATAGCAATAACAGCTTTATTTCAGTAGTAGCATGCAAATTATCTCAACATTCTCTCAAACAATATTTTTATATCTTTTGGCAAAGCAACTGTATCACTAGATAATGATAAATTATATCACCTTTTTCTTGCACATTCCAGTATATATATATATATATATATATATATATATATATATATATATATATATATATATATATATATATATATATATATATATATATATATATATGTAAAGTTAAGAGCGTACTAATAGCTCTAAACAAGCTTTTTTTTATTTTATTTATGATAAATGCTACTACAAGAGAAGGCATTCAAATCATTTTTATTTTAAATGGTCCCCATCCCCAGACCGGTTTCGACCTATGGGTCTCTTCAGTGAGGAGTTGGGACATTAGATCTAAAAAACCAACTCAAGCAAAGCATTTATCTAAAAGATAATTGTTAGAAGAAGATCTGAAACTTTTAGACATCTACATGTCTTTAAAGTCAGCTCTCCAACTGAAAAAATCATATGGGACTGAACTTAATTCAGATACTCCATATATTAGTAGGCTTAGCTCTTTAATTTAGCTAAAGCCACAACAGCAAAATAATAATAGTAATAGTAACAAGTCAGATGTCACATGACTTATATATAGCTTGCACTTACAAATATGTAAAGTTAAGAGCGTGCTAATAGCTCTAAACAAGCTTTTTTTTTTTTATTTATGATAAATGCTACTACAAGAGAAGGCATTCAAATCATTTTTATTTTAAATGGTCCCCATCCCCAGACCGGTTTCGACCTATGGGTCTCTTCAGTGAGGAGTTGGGACATTAGATCTAAAAAACCAACTCAAGCAAAGCATTTATCTAAAAGATAATTGTTAGAAGAAGATCTGAAACTTTTAGACATCTACATGTCTTTAAAGTCAGCTCTCCAACTGAAAAAATCATATGGGACTGAACTTAATTCAGATACTCCATATATTAGTAGGCTTAGCTCTTTAATTTAGCTAAAGCCACATCAGCAAAATAATAATAGTAATAGTAACAAGTCAGATGTCACATGACTTATATATAGCTTGCACTTACAAATATGTAAAGTTAAGAGCGTGCTAATAGCTCTAAACAAGCTTTTTTTTTTTATTTATGATAAATGCTACTACAAGAGAAGGCATTCAAATCATTTTTATTTTAAATGGTCCCCATCCCCAGACCGGTTTCGACCTATGGGTCTCTTCAGTGAGGAGTTGGGACATTAGATCTAAAAAACCAACTCAAGCAAAGCATTTATCTAAAAGATAATTGTTAGAAGAAGATCTGAAACTTTTAGACATCTACATGTCTTTAAAGTCAGCTCTCCAACTGAAAAAATCATATGGGACTGAACTTAATTCAGATACTCCATATATTAGTAGGCTTAGCTCTTTAATTTAGCTAAAGCCACAACAGCAAAATAATAATAGTAATAGTAACAAGTCAGATGTCACATGACTTATATATAGCTTGCACTTACAAATATGTAAAGTTAAGAGCGTGCTATTAGCTCTAAACAAGCTTTTTTTTTTTATTTATGATAAATGCTACTACAAGAGAAGGCATTCAAATCATTTTTATTTTAAATGGTCCCCATCCCCAGACCGGTTTCGACCTATGGGTCTCTTCAGTGAGGAGTTGGGACATTAGATCTAAAAAAACCAACTCAAGCAAAGCATTTATCTAAAAGATAATTGTTAGAAGAAGATCTGAAACTTTTAGACATCTACATGTCTTTAAAGTCAGCTCTCCAACTGAAAAAATCATATGGGACTGAACTTAATTCAGATACTCCATATATTAGTAGGCTTAGCTCTTTAATTTAGCTAAAGCCACAACAGCAAAATAATAATAGTAATAGTAACAAGTCAGATGTCACATGACTTATATATAGCTTGCACTTACAAATATGTAAAGTTAAGAGCGTGCTAATAGCTCTAAACAAGCTTTTTTTTTTTTTATTTATGATAAATGCTACTACAAGAGAAGGCATTCAAATCATTTTTATTTTAAATGGTCCCCATCCCCAGACCGGTTTCGACCTATGGCTTTAGCTAAATTAAAGAGCTAAGCCTACTAATATATGGAGTATCTGAATTAAGTTCAGTCCCATATGATTTTTTCAGTTGGAGAGCTGACTTTAAAGACATGTAGATGTCTAAAAGTTTCAGATCTTCTTCTAACAATTATCTTTTAGATAAATGCTTTGCTTGAGTTGGTTTTTTAGATCTAATGTCCCAACTCCTCACTGAAGAGACCCATAGGTCGAAACCGGTCTGGGGATGGGGACCATTCAAAATAAAAATGATTTGAATGCCTTCTCTTGTAGTAGCATTTATCATAAATAAAAAAAAAAAAAGCTTGTTTAGAGCTATTAGCACGCTCTTAACTTTACATATTTGTAAGTGCAAGCTATATATAAGTCATGTGACATCTGACTTGTTACTATTACTATTATTATTTTGCTGTTGTGGCTTTAGCTAAATTAAAGAGCTAAGCCTACTAATATATGGAGTATCTGAATTAAGTTCAGTCCCATATGATTTTTTCAGTTGGAGAGCTGACTTTAAAGACATGTAGATGTCTAAAAGTTTCAGATCTTCTTCTAACAATTATCTTTTAGATAAATGCTTTGCTTGAGTTGGTTTTTTAGATCTAATGTCCCAACTCCTCACTGAAGAGACCCATAGGTCGAAACCGGTCTGGGGATGGGGACCATTTAAAATAAAAATGATTTGAATGCCTTCTCTTGTAGTAGCATTTATCATAAATAAAAAAAAAAAAAAGCTTTTTTAGAGCTATTAGCACGCTCTTAACTTTACATATTTGTAAGTGCAAGCTATATATAAGTCATGTGACATCTGACTTGTTACTATTAATATATATATATATATATATATATATTATAACCTAAGAAATTCGGCCATTCATAACCTCTAAAAAGTCCTTGCCTTAGCCTTGCCACTTCTCTCTCTACCTCGCACACATACACGTGTCCTTCCGAGTAGATGGCCTAGGGATCGATGATAACGGTACAACATATAATAAAATTTCCAGGGCGCCAAATTGCAACTTTAATGGAAATCTATTCATTTCTTTATTATCTACTAATAATTTATTTAATTCACATTAATATCTGATGAATGGGCTAATTAATAAAATTTAAATGAATAAACACGGAGAGCGAAATTGCTAATAATAATAATCTCGTAATTTATCACATTTACTGGAGAGGAGGAAATTTCACATTTTGCACTAAATCTCTCTCCCCCCCCCCATTCATCTAACATTAAAGACACAATTAAAATTTAAGAAAATTTAAATTATTTACACGCCCATCATCATCCTCATTTTCCACAACTCTACCATGCTTTCATTCATAATACAATTTTGTGAATATTTGTAATTACTCTCTATAAACTTCTTTCTTTATTTTCCGATTAGTTTTATTTTGCTAACTCTTCTCTACTGTACAATAATCTCATCTCAGTGCTTCAAAATAAGAAGGTGTAAAAATTAACACTCAGATGTGAATTATTAGTGATATCTGAATACACTCTCAGGGATGACAATGGTAGTCGATCTTGGCTTAATTTAACCTAGCCAATATCCACTTTCTATCTTTTCAAATAATTAAGATTAAATTTTAACTATAGATTTTGTTTGCAAAATACCATAAACGTTTTAATAATTTAGAAATTTCAACTAGTAAATTTACTTGGGAAGGTATTCGAATATAGCGGATGGAGAAGGAATTTTATGTCCATCCACTGCATTCTGTATCACACAACAATCCTACTACATACTATAAACTTTAAATTTTATGTTGCTAAATTCGTTACTTGTATTCCACACACTTATTCATTTGAGTTTGCAGTGTTAAAATAATTGTCTCTTCTATCAAATTTGGTAATAAAACTTTTTAAAATAATCTTCTAAATAATTTAGCCAGGGTGTAGTGTAATTAATTACATCAGAATTAAATTTAAGTATTAGTGTGTTGGAATATGATTAAAACATTGAGACACAGACAAGATTTTATTTTTAAATGACAACATTTTATTAACAATAATAAACTAAAACGTATTTTCATTATCTACATGGTTTTCCTGTAGCTTTCCCAGATCTTCAACCATAATAAAAAATAATACTAAACATCAGGTATTAATAAATTATTAATAGAATAAAACATTATTAAATTATCAATAAGTTGGAGGTTACTGCTGCTACGGAATCACTTTTATTTTGCGAACAGATGACTATACAATCCTAACTTTAAATAATTCACGTAACATTTTAATCTAACAATACTTATTATTAACTTCCTAAATATACTTTTAAACTCTAAATAACATTATTTACTATACGGTTGCTAACATTAGTTATGAAGAATACTTGTCATGAAGGAATGAACTTATAATTTATGCCTCAATTAAATCACATAATATGCCTTGGTAACTTATTTTTAATTTTAAATATTTTACATTTGCTTACCCTAGCATGCATTAAAGGACTGTTCAAGTGTTAAACAATCAGTAAATATATTGATCATAGTCTCATCTACATTCTTATAAATTATTTACCAATGTTTCCATCTACTAACTGATGTTCAAACCCTATAGCCATCCCACTCCTCTATTTATGTGTATATTTCATGTATATATTTCTGAGATGCATGCCTAAAAATTATAAATTTTAACTTTTCAATAACATTTTTTATTATTATTTATTCTTTTTTTATTAAAATACATAGGTGCAGCTCAGATATATATATATAATTTTACTTAATTTTTCATACTCTTAAAATATCAAATGCTTAGATATTCTCAGTTATTATCAAAATCCACAAAGGTGGGATTGAATTATTTTAAATAGCATAAAAAGGGGGGGGGGTCAAATCTTACCATATATTTCATTAAATGAAATCTCTATACATATATTATAGCGGCATTGCATATTGTTTGTATAAATTATAGCATTAAAACAAGGGGTCAATTATTTTAGAGCAGTAAATCCTATTCAATGTTGTTAGTGACATTTATCCATCCTGCATTACTGACATTTGGCTTATCATTATGAATATATATATATATGTGTGTGTGTGCTTCTAATCTGGGGGTTGCAACAGAATTGAACCCATGGATTTCTTTTTATGTTCTGTCCCATGGATAGTTGAGCTTCCTGGGACCTTCACCATATGTCGGTGATGTCCATGCCATACCTAACCACATCTTCCTAAGCACTGCCCTAAGAAGGGGGTCTTAGATTTCATTTTTCGTTCAGAAGCATGACCTTATTTTTTTTTCTTCACCATTATGTCAGTACCGCCACTTCCTCATATTATTTCTTTAGCTTCATGACCTAGTTTTAATGTTATAATATTAAAATTGGACTCTGCTCAAAATATATATAAATACCGAATATTACTAATTTGATTAATTAATAATGTTATTTCAATCTTATTATACAATCCCACCATTGTAATTTGTTATTTGTGTATTTAAGAGTATATGCCTTGGGGGAAAATAAAGCGTTCTTTTTACTAGTGATAATTAAAAGAATTTTCAATAAATATTTTGTCATATAACTAAATGTAATTTTTCAAATGTGTTTTACTTATTTTCATGACCATAATGGTGTGAAATCAGTTTTATTATATCTGTAATAAATCTTGGAACACTCCCTGAAATAATATGTTAGTCACCATGTTTCAGAACCATAAACCAAAGCCTCAATAGCAATATTATGCAATCTTTCTAATAACTGATTGGCATCTTAACACTATACCCACCAACAATGTGTGTTAATGTATATCTACTATTTAGTTAATAAAAGAGCATATAAAAATCCTCAGCATGAATTTCAATATGTAACTATATACCATTTGGTAAATGCTCATTCATGCATACATTAATGTATATAATTAATTCATTATATTAAACTATTTTTTTATTGTCTAACTTGTTTGAATAGTTCAAATTCCTTTTTTTTTGCTCCACTTTCACATGTACAACCATGTGTATGCCTATGTTAATTAAGTTATAAGTCTCATTGTCTTTTCCATTCTGCTAGTGGGCAAGACTTTAGAATAAATCTTATGTGCCATCATTATATGCTATCTATTAGATGTTTGATCTACTGCTTAGGGAATGACTTTAAATCCAGGTAGGTCCCTGACCTAAATCTCAGGCTTGACTGGGTTTGAAGTACATTTTTTGAGTTACAGCTTACATTAGATGGATCAACATGTTTGACTGGCACAATATAATATACTATAAGAAAAATGAGTCAGCTAGTTGTTATAAAGGAATTTATTAAAGACTGGGATTGAATATAAAACAGTTCCAAGTGCTGGAAAAAATGGCTTTTAGTGTTATAATAAAATTTCTATTTTTAAGAATATTTATCCATGCTAAAAACTTGGTCACAAATTTGAAGATGAAATTATAAAAATGATAATAAAGAAAGAAAGAAAAAAAGAAAGAAAGAAACAAAAATGAGGTTCTGATAATTATAAAATATGACCATATGAAGAAGAATTCAGACACAAAAACTTTATTGCTTTAATGATTTTTGTATAAATGAATGGTTTTAATTTATAAATAATAAGATATTGAATGAAATGTTAATAGTCAAAAAATAAAATATTAGTAATTGCACACAAACACATATAAATATCGTTTATTTTTCTCTCTTCTGTCGTTATTCATAATAAAAATAAAAGATGCCAGATATTCTTATATAAAATAGATAAAGAGAAAATAAAACAAAATAAAATTTTATTTTTTCTTCTTTAATACTTATTAAATATTAGCAGATCAGTAAATTTTAAGTATTCAATTATTTAAATGTTATAGAGTAAGCATATATATTTAAAAATAAGATAAAAAAAATAATAATGCATATTATTTTTAATAAATATTAATTAAGATATAGATTATATGTTAAGAATTTGAAGTTGATTATTTAAAATTAATTACAATTAGAACTAACTATTTAATCAAATTTAATTTAAAATAAATATATGAAAATATTTTGAAATTTATGAGATGTTTAATATGTATAAAAAATGTTTTTTTAAATATATATATAATTTATTATAGCTAGAGTACTTATGTTTATGACTATATTATGTATATTACAGCTCTGAGGAAGACTTTAAACAGTCAACACAGTAAGTTGTTTTGCAAAAAGTAAAATTGGGTGCATAAAGAAGTGAATTTCATTATTATTATATATTTAAAATAATGTTTTAACTTTATAATCTGTCTTACTTTTGTATGTTGAAAATACATGTGTGTGTGTGTGAATCTTATATATCAAAAAGTGATCATAGGAATAATAATTCTCTAGTAAAAATATTTCATAAGAAAAATGATATTCACATAATCTGAAGTGTTTATAGTGTTTTAAATAAATCTTTTACAATATCATGTAATTGATATAGTCACAATATCTACTCAGAACATGCTCCTTACAAAACTCTTTGTCAGAGGCCACACATGATATTAATCTCCTTGATTCCTCTTTGATTAAAAAAAATCAAAATATTTTTGTTCTAAAAGCCACTTTTTAAATTTAAGCAATACATTTTTTGAGGTAGGTTGAAAATTGTTGTGGAACCAAAAGATTAAGGAATGTTTATGTATAGTAGAAGAATAGAATTTATACTATAAAAATTGAGACAAAAGTTTCAATTGATTGACATATTAGTGGATGGTGTATCAGAAGGTAGAATTACTAAATGTGACCAGTGTGGTTCATAATTATAATGGGATTGTATGCACTTTGTATTATAAATACTGATTGTAAACCACATCCATTTAATGTAGCTAATTTCTTAAGTTAGAAATTGAGATTGCTATTAATTTTCTTTTCCAATAACCATTTCTACAAAATATATCAATTTTTAGCCAATTATAGGCATGGTGTCTCTAACAAGTGTAAAAGCACATAATTTTTGGTATCAATTATAGATATAAATTAGACAATTATAGTTTGGGAAGGCATATCAAAACACTCCACTTTTGAATAAAATCATTGAGCTATGTTTTTGAGAATTTCAATATTTTTTCCACTTGCACAAAATAGCTGTGTTTTAATTTTACATTTCATATTGTCAGAAAAAATGATGAAAGACATATCATTTTGTAGATTAACTAAAAAATTTTGATACAACTAAATAAGCTATGTATTTTCATCAGGCACTAAATTTGTTTGGGTTTACTATTAGTTTTGTGAAGATTTTAAAATTATTAAGAATAGATTATAATATTGCTAAATTATTTGTTGATTTAGAATTACTATTAGATCATTCATGTAGATCAGACATATAATTATCAGGTCTGGTGCAGAGACAAAAATTCCAATATTATATACATCAATTAATATTAGTAGAGTATTTAGATAGAAACTAAAGATGGTGTATTCAAATAAAAATGTTTGGGTGTTGAAATATATATATAGAAATAGAAGGATGATGTATCTCTTGACAAAGATATGCATAACATTATTTAAAAATAGGCTAAGTAAAGAATAAAGCATCATGGAGTCAAATACTGCTTATAAATCAGTCTGTACTCCTATATTTGGCATGTCATTTGTAATAACAAAAATATTAACAGTTGCTGTAGCCCAATTATCACTTGTAATATTGAGTCATCTTTCTTGTCATATTGAAATGAAAGCAGGATTAATTACTGATGGGAAAGAGATACATTTGGTTTTTTGTTTTGTAAACACCCTACTATAAATATATGAGAATTATATCTGTATTACTTGATAAGAAAGTGTTTAAGCAAAGCGAGGAAGAAAAAAAAAGTTTTAAAACAAAAGGGTAGGTAACTATAAGACATGCATGTCTAGAATTGTGAGTTCAAACAGAAATTAAAATGCAATCTGGATTTTGTAGTGATATATGATCAAAAAGATGAAGGATAGGGTATGAAATATATTTTGGATTTTATTTAATCATTTTAGATTGTCTTAATTATATGTAATCCAGATATTAGATAATTGTCTACCAGAAGAGTCATTAGATATTTTTGCTTAATGCTCAATTATATAATCCTTAGCTCACAGATGTAAATGTGACATACATCAGATGATTTGTTGCTGAATATTATAGCATAATGCTAGAAATATGTTCTGAAATATTATTAAGTTATGATAGAAAAGCATTTAGGAGATTTTATATAAGTTGAGAGAATTTTTAAAAAAATGATGCAAATTTATAACAAATCTATATTAAGATAGTGAGTTAAAAAGAAAATAATATTTCTACAAAAATGTGGCTGTAAAAGAATTTTGTAGAAATTTCTAATGTTTTCTTCATACAATAAGGTCAGATTTGGGATGAAATATATATTTTGTGTTATTGGAAGAACAGCAGTACTATTGACATGATTTTAGACAATTAGTGAGGCATGTTGAATGGTCTGTTATAATTTAATGTATGCCTAGAAAAAATATTGGCTGCAGAAATAAAAAATTGTGAAAGAAGAGATATGTATAGCTGTGCTAAATTTTTGTATAATATATTGAAAATGTTCTGTAAGTATTAGAAAATTGATATTTGTTGGAAATAGTTATTAAGCTAAGCTATTGGGATATATAATGTTACAGAATTTGGTACTGTTCAATTAACTCATGTCAGGCACTTGATGGTGTTATTTATATGAAAAAACACATAAATATGCCATTTAGGTGGCCACTGGCCTTATTTCTATGCAAAAGTACAAAAAGGCCATTTTTGCATGCCATTCTGGTAGACAGCCTGTTTCTTCATGTTATGCATTTTATCTTAATGTTCACAGTTCAAAATTTACTACAGTATTGTGTGAGGGTGTTTTGACTTCAGCCTGCCACAACTTTTCAAATATGCATGTCAAAGTAATTAGCTTACAAGTTATCTGACCTACTATTACCTCCTAACCAAACCCATCACCATCCTTCCATACTCAATGGGGAACCTTCAAAAAATCTGAAAAGGGTATGTCTAAGCAAGATTTTGACCAGCTTACCTTTGTGTGAGAACATATCTGTGACAAAAAAATGGCTGGCTGTAAAAATGAGTCATTCCAATTGTGCCACAGAATCTGGCATGCTGGCGTTTTTACAGGACAACAACATACTTCTACATGCCAAAAGATGTGTGTGTGTGTGTGTGATAAAACAATGAGACAGGAGATATCCAAAACCATCTCGCAGTTCAGATTCAAGTCCCATTTCTGCCAGCGAAAGTATTCTCTTCAAAAGGAGACCTGGTTTAATGGCTCCAGAATCCTATTCATTTTGAAAGCCTTAGTGTGACTCAGGTTCAGGAATGAAGCATGCTTTGGTAGCTTATGTCCATTTCTTTGGTTTACCCATTTAAAAGGAGTTCACTCCAGACATCTCCAGTAATTAAGGATTGGCCGATGAAATATTTCAGAAAGCAATAAAAGAAAGTAGGTAGACACACAATACCAAGTACTACACAGTATTGCAGATACAGTCAAACAACCTTATAAACATTAATATATAGGTATACTATCCCATATGTTACTATGCTACAAAAAAAGAAACAATCCATCATGAAATGAATAAAAAAAATCTTTTTTCTTAAAGACATTTAATTAATTTTAATGCTGATATTATACCAGCATTTTATTCTTATCATGAGTAATTATTAATAGCTATCATTGTTGAACTGTTTATAAACATAGATCTGATTTTTATTGAATATCTAAATCTATGAAAAAGATCGCATGGTACTTCTCTATTCGAAATATTAAATTAGCAAACGTCTATATAACTATTGCCTTCTAATGCGTAATTAATTAATACATATCTGGTTTGATTAAGGATACATATATAATAAATATAACTTGTCTAATTTATTTACAAACGAATTCTGCCTTACATAGCAGGGTAAAAGTAAAATTTGAAAAAATAATTGTTTTGAACTTATTTGTATTAGCCAACTTCTTCTCATTTATATACATATATTCCACATCATATTAAAATATATATTTTTATACCGGTGACCCTGTAATGTTATATTTCTGTGTTTTTGCATAGCATCGACACCATCAAGTGGCTGACAGAATTCAGAATTTAATAATAAATAGAGAAACCAAAGATTAAGTATTAGTGAAAAATCAAAATATGGGTCTTCCTGCTGTTGCTCAAATTTGTAATTTTGTTATATCAACATATGAAAGTAAAATTTTAAAACAATTGAAATATCAAGAAATTAAAGTATATCATAGATATGTGGATGATGTTTTTATTTGTGGAAAACAAGAATTAATAGTCAATTTATTTAATGAATTAAATGAGATTAAGGATATAAAATGGGTTATAACTAAAGAGAAATACAATTCCATAAAATTCTTGGATATTCAAGTTACTCTTAATGATTACAGTTTGGATTATCTTATGTTAATTAAACCAATTGAAACTAGAGGTTTTATTCCATATGAATCACATGTACCTATGTGTCATAAGCTGTCTGGATTGAAATCATTCTTATTTCGAAATGAAAAATTATGCAAATATTCTAGTGATAAAATTAAAAATGTACATTTATTTGTTAATGACTTGTTGAAAATTGGTTATTATAAAAATGCAATTGCTAATATTATTAAAAGATTTAAAAGAAATCAACACTATAATAAAATTAAAAATAAAAATATCAAAATGAAATGGATTTCAATGCCATTTTTATCAGATGAGCAGGTCAAGTTTATTAGGAAAATTTATAATGGTTTGTGCCATATTGCTTTTTTCTCTACAAATAATATAAATAGATTGCTTAATAATTCTAAAATTCAAAATTCAAAGTTTAATCAAAATTCTATTATATATAGATTGATATGTGGATGCGGCGTACACTACATTGGTGAATCTAAGTGTACATTTGAGAAGAGAATAAAAGAACATATGCTTTTATATAATAGAATTCAAAAAGAGAATCAATATGGAACAGATGTAAATAAACCTTCATCATCTGTTATATTTGATCATAATAAATCTTGTCAATATGGATTTAAATTTGATTATAAAAATATGAAAATTATTCAAATTGAACGTTGTCATAATAAACATAAAATAAAAGAGGCTATGTTGATTTCAAGAAATCGTCAAATGTTAATGAATCGCCAGTCATCAAATGTTAAGATAACAGAATTGTGGGAAATCTGAATTGAACTATGAGTATTGTTAAGGGTTGTCTCATTTTGATTATTCAACGTTATATAGTTGATAAAGACTACAAAGCGTATAGTCAAAAGTACTTCTAAAAGAATATAATTTATATAAATTGTACTGTATTTTGATATATATATATATTGATTTGTATATTATATATATATATATGGGAAAATAAAAAACTAATTTTACAAATGCTTCAGTATATAATAATCTTATATATATGTCATATTATTATTACTATTTGCGGGATATTCCGTGTAGTGAAAAAGCTAAATGCTGACGTTTCAGTACAATATCAAGTACCTTCCTCAGATAGTCCTCTTTCTCAAATCATAAGAATGCACATGCATTCTTATGATTTGAGAAAGAGGACGCTCTGAGGAAGGTACTTGATATTGTACTGAAACGTCAGCATTTAGCTTTTTCACTACACGGAATATCCCGCAAATAATAATAATAATATGACATCTTTTATTCGTGAAAATATTAGAATTAATATATATATATAGGCAATATAATTGGCTACACCTCATAACATACAATTTATTTAAATATTAAAATTCATAGGTATCCTAAATTTATCTCAATTGAACTTATATATCTCCAATTTTATTTGCAATGTTCAGGTAGACATTTCTTTATTATTTCTAATTTCTCACATATTATGCATATTATTTAATTTGAAATGTATTTTATGTTAAATTGAACCGATTACATTTGAAATAAAAATTGTTCATTTTAATTATGTACATATATAACATATTTTTGGTTCCTCTGCTATGTGATTACGTTTTATTATAATTATAGCAGCCAAATAACATTTGCTGTTGTTTAAATGATGAAGTTCACATAGCAACAAACATTTGAATTATCTTTACTGTTTAGACAAAGCATATATGATCTGGACAAATGTCAGTACAAGTTTGATATTGATAATAAGCAACAATATAAAGGGTTAGGTATATATATAAGACATATTTTGTGGGTTCATCCATGTTAAAAAATTTAAATATTGATATACTAATGTTTCGACTTGATCACACAAGTCATCTACTGGGTGATAAAAGGTAGAAAGTGTTTAGCCTTATTAGAAATTAAGTTTATAGTTGGTCAGTACAAGTGGCCAGAGCATTGATGATCATCAACTGCTTTAATACCCCAGCATTTTTTTGATTTTCTAATATTATGTATTCTGATGGATGAACACTTAGTTGGTGCCTCCAAATTAATGGTTAAATAATTGCACCAAGCTGGCAATGACTCACAAGTTAGCCTGGTCTACAGAAGACTCATTTTCAATCCACTCACCAGTTTGACTGCTGGTTTATATCTTTTATTGTTCAAATCCAGTCACAAGATGTTGGCTGTTGATTTTTTTTGATGAATCATTCATGATGATGAATGGTTATTACTTGGAGTATTACTTATATTTGCTTTGAACTTATAATGCTGGTTGATGTATAATTATGCTTATAGTTGCTCTGCAGAGTTAACGGACTTATCTCTCAGAGATCCATTGATCCATTGATCTCATGCTCTTGGACCATATAACATTCCCTATATATTTTGGATGTTAAACATTACTTTAATTTGTTTTTTTATAATATCTTACTTTATTACTTTAATATTTTATTTCATTATTTAGATTAATTTTAATTGAAATATCTTATTTTATTTGGTAATGATATTTGCCACCCCCGCCATCACACCAGGGACGACATCCTGAGCCCCCATGCCATTACAATATATTACATTATAAAAATTATCTCAAAAACATTCTAAAAAGATGCGATAATAATTAAATTCATTGAAGAATATAGTTTGTTTGAAAAAAACAACAACAACATAATGTCATATAAATACACTAAAGAGTTCTAGTATAATAAATACATACATGTGTGTTTACGGATTAAATTTGTAAATTATTACAAAACTCACCATTACCTTTTTTATTATTATTATCATTCAACGATCCATACTTAATTAATTAAGAGCGGTTTGCTAATGATAACAATGCTTTAGTTTGTTATATAGTTCATAGAAAGTATATTTTAAACGAGGTTACTTGGCTGAAATTATTGGTACAGCGATTAACAAAGTTTAATAGTTTTTTTTAAATTCTGGATATATATTATTAATTTAGAGGAAAGTAATATTTATATTTACATTTATTATTTTGTATTTTAAAAAAACCTATACAAATTATTTAAACTAATGATGTAATGATGTTTATTATTTATTCTCTTCACTTACTATTTTACGGAAACAATCCTTTTTTAAATATTATGTTAATCCTTTGTGAATCAAATAATTTTTGAACAGATGGTAAAAAAAAAAAAAATCAAATGAGAATTTTATTTCTCAGTTGCAGAAACCACAAAATAGGAATTCCAATTGATGGATTGAAACTGGATAAAATGTTAAATAGAAAATGAAGATTGACTTGAAAAATCACATTATTAAAAAAAAAAAGTGGAAAAAGGGATCATACAAACTTGCTTACATAAAAAGATTTCACGATAAAATTGATTTCTATTCATTTTTAAAATTAAACATAAAATAAACTTCGTAAACAAAAAATTCTGGGATGGAGGTTTTTCTTTTGATTTTGATGGCTTAATATATTGCCGCCTTTGCTTTGAAACCGCAATTCTATTTTATATAACACTTCACAAACAGCACGACTAGGTTCTATTCGGTTTAATCTTATTTAAAAAAGTTTGGACTGTTTTTACTTCTAAAAGATTTTGGATTTAAAATTAAATGCATTAACTATTTTATCATTTAATTTTGGAGAACTTTTAAATAATATGGATTCATGAATTTTTTTTTCGTGTAAAAGTATAAAATTACAACCAGTGTTTGTTTCCTACACATTTTCTTACGATATTTGAATCTAAAATATCTTATTAAAAACACTTCTTTATTTATCACAAAGTAAATTATTAAACTAAAAGTGTTAAAAATATAATAATACAATCATATTTTTGTTTAGCAACTATTTAAAATATGTCACAAAATAAATAATACCAAAAACTTGTCAAGTCACAGGATAAGATTTGATCTTAGGTCAGAAGATCTAGCTGTATAGAAATCAACATGAAGAGATGTATAATGATAATGATGATGAATATAATAATAACAATAATAATAATAATAGTAATACTATGTTTGGCAGAGAGATAATCTTCTTGTGCCATAGCAATTTGCTTAGTTTTCCACCAGCACAAAATGGACTAGGCATTCACTCTATATAAGTGTTCCACATCCAAAACAGTATAAATCTCCTAACTGCCTTTATAAAACGATTTCTAGCTCTAGAATATAGTATACACATAATACCAACAAACAAATTACCTTCATCCCATTGCTTGCTATCATCACTCACACCAATTATAAAGTATCTACAATCAAATATCTCTATTTAATACAGGAAAGTATACCTACTGGAGCATTCACAATCTACTATATCTAAATCCACAGACAATTACTTCATAGACTTAAAAAATGGTATCTAGAGCCAAAATTTATAGACTCTCTCATGAGACTTAACTTATACTCCCTATCCATATTCCACTTTCTATGATACTACAAACAGTATACAACAATTTATACTTTCTGCAAATTATGTCACAGAGAAGAGAAAACAGCACCATCTATTTCATATCTGTCCAGCACTAACACACACTTGGGAAATCATGTTAAACAAATATAGGGAAAAGCACTCCCACAATACACAGCATCTTTGTGATAAACAATAGAAGCATATCCTCAGTTATTCACACAGCAACATTTAGTTTGTATAACTTTTGCTGCACCAATGCCCATCATTACCCAAACACTTTTACCATCAAGCTTGAACAATGGAGCCACTGCATGGTCATCCCTGAAACACTGATCTAGTCTAATACATCATTGCAACACAATCTAGTTATAAGCAACTATTTACAATATGTAGCAAACATTTCCTAAATGCTCATTGATGCACCAATGATTATTTTTCCACTTCATATATGTATAAACAATATCAACTTTTGCAAAAACTGGACTAATGTTTATAATTACCATCAATTTTCCAGATGATTTAGCAGAAGAATATTTAATAAACTTTTTCCAAAACTGAACAAATGCATCCAATCACAAAACAGCTATTCTCCACACAATTTAGCAGAACATTTAATCACTCCTTATATTGACCATTCTTAAAACTACATGTATGTAGCTATTGGTTCCACTCTGAGTTTCATACACTGTGTATTAGAAAAGAATTATATTTGCATGTAAATGCTGCTACAACACAACTACTTGGATAACTTTTTTTCTTTGTAAAAATAAGTATGCTGATGCAACCTTTGTTTCATGAATCAAGTTGCTTTGAAACATAATAATAATAGTAATAGTATATATATCATAACTCTGTACTTTGCCCATGGTAATATTTAAATGCCTTATTTAAAGTGTTGCTAAAAAAAACAAAAAAAAAGGATAAAATTTATTGTAATGTAAAAATATTAATAAGTTAGACTATACAAGTTAGGCCTAATTAATAATTGAAGTAGACTGTGTAAGCAATTATAATTACCTATTATAAAATATCAGTAATACAAATATCTTAATTAATCTGTTTTTTTTTATTTATAAATTTTTTGTTTTTTGTACAATGCTTACATAGCACC
Organism: Epiperipatus broadwayi; assembly: GCA_028023455.1. NCBI lineage: Eukaryota > Metazoa > Onychophora > Udeonychophora > Euonychophora > Peripatidae > Epiperipatus > Epiperipatus broadwayi. The sequence goes on along the minus strand of JAQFVV010006436.1, from coordinate 153,696 downwards.
TTTAAGCCTCAACAGTTTTGATTGCCCCTGCAATCTTTGTCAGAACTTTTTCTTTTACAGTTAAACATTTTCTTTAAAATAAATTGAAAAACAATTTAACTGTAAAGAAAAATTTCTGAAGAAGATTGCAGGGGCAATTGAAACTGTCAAGGTTGAAGGTGTTATGTAAGTATTGTACAAAAAATATTGGTAATAGTCTGAAATTTGGGCACAGCCGCTTGGGGCATTGTTTACATGTCAAAACACATAAAAATGCCATTTTGGCGGCTGCTTCCAGCCTTACAGGCTAATACAACATTTTATATTGTATTAATCCATTAGCTAGGCCACTTTACATGACATTGCACAAAAATATTATGGCCTGTTTTGTGCTTTGAAACTATTTACACGTATTTGTTCTATTCATAGCAGATTACTGTATCGCTTGAGGGTGTTTAAATTTCAAGGCAGTACCATTTTTTCAAATCTCTGTAATAGAGTAATGTCATTTATATTTAAATAATGTGGTTAATTATTAATAATTGTCATATGGTCCCCACCCTTCCCTAAAAAATGATAATATGTAAAAAATTTGCAAAGAGTATGTTTGACCACACTTTGACAAAAGCTCATGCGCTAAGTCACATTTCTGCATGGAAAATAGATGAGACCAATAACATGTCTGAGAAGTACGTAGAATTTGTACACTTTTCACAAATGTTGAATACAACAGAAAGGTGAGGGAGACTGTGTCCTTTTTCCAGGCACATTAGGTTCTCACAAATACCAGATTGTTTGATTATTACAGCAATAAAATAATAAATCGCTTCAAAAAGTCCAAAGTTTGTGTACTTTTTTTTATTTCATTAGAAATTGACAAGTATTTGGATGATGTTCTGTTTTCAGCGGGGTTAAAAGAAATGACTACTTTTTATTAATAATATCAAAGTAGGACCCCCCCACCAAAGCAGTTTATTGTAGAAGCCAAAACAAAAAAGAAAAAGATAATTCAAAAGCAATATAAATAAAAGTCAAAAGGGTCGAAAAAAAGTTGTTGAAAATCAACAAAAAAATATTGACTTTTTGTTACAATTACTTTTCTGAATGTGGGGATTGGAGTTTGAAAACAATTTTTTACCCCTAAAAACACAAAACTTACTTTCAATTTAATAAGAAGATAAAACAATTTTGTTAACCAAAAAAGAAAGGTCTAAAAAAATTCGAAACAATTGCCAAATAATTGCATTCTATTTCAAACAAGGTCGGGGTTAAAATAAATGACTCTTTTGGTGCACTTTTTGTTAATAATAACAGTACGTAAAGACCCCCAAAAAGTAAGCTGTTTATTGTAGAAGCAAAAAAAAAAAGGCAAGGCTAATTCAAACGAAATATAAATAAAAGTCAAAAGTGAAAAAAAAAGGGTTTTTTTTTTTAAAAAAAGGTATTGACTTTTTGTTACAATTCTTGATGCGAGGGTGGGTGTTTCAAAACAATTTTTTAACCCCCAACAACACTAAAATAACTTTCAATTTCATAATAAGAATAAAAACAATTTAGTCAAGCAAAAAAAGAAAAGATAGAATAAAGTCTAAACAAGTCCCAAATAATTGTATTCCATTTTTTCAGTGATGGGATTAAAACAAATTTTTGGACATCGTGAAACGGTCCAAAGTTTTAAAATCATCAAAATAAAAGGTACACAAAATTAAATTAGCAAAATTTGTTTGAATAAATAAAAATGTCAGGTTAAAAAAACAACAACAACGAAAATGAATATAAAAATTTGTTTAATAATAAAGAAATCATGTTATAAATAAAATAAAAATTCATTTAATCAATAAATAAAAAAATCATGTTGAATTAAAAAAAAAGTTGTGGCCCAGTAACATTATATTTCATTGATTTTGTCTAGCATCAATGCTCTAAGTGGCCATGCCTGGATTTCAATCGATTACCAAAATATTTTTTTTATAACAGATTAATTAATTAAGGCAATGCAAAACAGGAAAAGATAAGTTTAAATAACATAAATATCATTATAACATTTAATATAAGTAAATATTCATATAAGATTAGAATAGAGGAAGAGTTTGAACTCAGCCCCATAAAATTAAAGTTAATTAAAATAAAATATTGTAAGTTAATCCCATATGCTTTATTATAAAATTTAGATACAATGTAAGGTTTATTAAATCTAATCATGATATTTTAAAACTGTTGACTAATTAATTGGTCTGTTAAAAATAAATAATAAAATTAATTATAACAGTTAGTGAATTATTTATTTAATTAATGCTACTATAAGAACTAAAAACAGTAAAGTTAGTTTATTTAAGAAGATATTGAAAATTAATTATTAACTCTTAGATTAGATATTAGCCAAATCAAATTCAAAATAGAGAGTAATTTCCAGTGTGTGTGTTCATTCGAATGCTTGCATCAATTTTAAAATGCTATTTCTTGAAATTTAATTTAATCTATTTATCTAATAAGATTTTATAATTTGGTTATTAGTTAAAAAGTATTTAAAATAGATGAATACATAAGCTTTTAATGGTAAAAATTAATAATTTTCAAAAGTAATATAAAATAATTATCTCCTTATTTTTATTGATTTTAAATAAGTTGAAAAAAAAAATTTAAAGGTTATTGGAAAAATTGCATTGATTGTCACATGGAATTTAAAATAGATTAGCCATAATTTTACTTCCTATTTCCTGGTTGTGAAGTAGGAAGTTAATACTAAGTGTCATAAAGCAAAGGTTTGGCTAACTGATTGCTCATCAAATATTGAACATATAAATATATAACATTTACTTCAAAAAGATTTTTATTCTTCTTTGAGTTTATTAAACAACATCAAAAGAAGCATTCTAAGGCACTGGAAGCTTTGTCTTTATTTTAAATTTTTAAAACATAGCGTGTTAATTTTTTTATAAATGTTTATTTTGTTAAATAGTAATGTTTAGATAAAAAGTTAAAGGTATTGAGTTTTCATATTTAACCTAATCAAAAAAATTTTAAAAGCTAGCAAAGATGTTAAACGAAAGTTGATGATGTCTATTCTAAACCTTTGGAGCACTAATTATTTTATTGGCTGAGTGAGGTAAAAGTCTAAACTTTTAATTGGTCATGTCACAAATTCAACTGTCAAAATATATTCATCTTTTAATATTATATTCACTTTAGATTCATTTGTAAAAAGTATATTAATATTTTGACAGATTATGAAAGTGAATGAAAGTTTTTAGAAAAAATAAATTTTTATTTATAATCATAAAAATATTCAATAGCAGAAAAAATAAAACAAATGTTGCTGACCAACCAAAAAGTTTTGATGATGTCAGTGATTTCTTTCCCAATTTTTTATTGCATGGATAAGTAAGTAATTTTGCCAAAGTCTTAACTATTTTTCTAAAATAATTTTATTTTTAGCATATTTTATCAAAATAATTTATAATATGTCAAAAAATATGTCAAAAATACTTTTAAAATGGTCTAAAACATTCCTTTATCACTTTCAAAATGAAAGAAAAGAAATCTTAGCAGTTTCATTTTGACAAGCGGCTTTGACAAGTGGCTTTCTTTGAACTTGTTGGTTACAGCCAATCAAAATGAAGAACATACAGCCTACTTCTTTTGTTAGACTTTGATGTGCAGTTTTATTGATTTTTTACTTGTAAAATAATTCAAAAGAGGGCAGCTTCTTACAGAACTTTTAAAAGAGCACAAAATCTTTACCATAGCATTAAAAATAACGGAATTCAAGCTACTTGAAGTGGCTTTGAGTGATCTCGTAAGGACCCCAAAGGGTTATCTGTTAAGGTGATTCAATCTGAGAATCACAATGATAAACATGGCTTTATGGAATTTAAACCAGTATAAAATATTTTGTATACCTTGTGAACATTGTAAACTATTGGAACTCAAGACAATAGCATATAAAAGAAAAACAAACAGAAACTAAGCTTTTAAAATAATAACAAATTTGGTTTATTAATAATACATAATAAATATTTACAAAAATTACTGGAAACATTGCCAAGATAGTGCTGTTATCTTTTAAACATTTTGACTAACAATCTTTATTTTGACTTAAAGAAATTGCAAAATTTTAGCTGAATAAAGGAATTGATTATTCCTCATTAACTTTTTTCCAACTGATTATTTTAATAAAACAAAATTTAAAGAGTGAACAAAGTATATTTGATATTTAATTCTGTTCAAATAAGCTCCTTAAAATATTAAGGATTCTAAAACCTTTTATTTTAATTATAGTAGTATGAGCTTAGCAAACATAACTTTAATTTTGACACATTTCATAATACTGTGGTAAGAATTAAACACCAAAATAATACACTAATCGATTCATAGTGAATACCATAAGCTAAACAAAAACTAAGCTGGGACAAGCATATACAGCATGAATTTTAAATTATCATTAGCTACATTTACATTATTAAAATTATAGCCAGTGATGTATTTAAGTAAATTCAAGCTAAATTTAAATTAAATTAGATGCATGGGCCACTTATTGGAGGTCATTTATACACCTATTTCAAGAAATTCTTGTCCACATAAAATTATTATACCAAATGTTTTAAAAGACTTACAATTTCATCGGTGAAAACTCTGGATGAACCTATTAACTACTTAGTATGTGTGAATTGCCACTTACAACCATATGCATAATTTACATATTTAAAAATTAATATAAATTATTATTGGTTGGTTTGTGGATGATAAAACTATCATAAAAACACCATTCAGACATTGATATACCTTTAAAAATAGCTAAATACAACCTGAATAAACAGAGTTTTTCAAACAAACATATCTCATCATTATATATCTAAAACAAATGCAACATCACCTACTATGGTGGAACTAGCATTAATACATCATGAGTGATAGGCCAAAAACAATACATCTATACTCCACAGAGCTGATCAACTTCATAAAACTGTGGTGGCTTCCAAAAATAACTATCTTTGAGGTAGAAAAGAGGATGCCTACACCTTGTCACACTGCATCAGGAACAGGAAAAACATACCAGAAAATATATGATCCTCTCCATGGGATCTAAACACTTTCAAAATATGTGATTACAATCATTAAAAATACAATACACTAATGTACAATAATCCTCACTGGAAATGAACACTATCACCTCATGGAAAAGCAATAAAATAAGGATGGAGGACCTTGTTTACTCCATCAAGCATACTAATAATAATCAATAAGGTATTGCTCTATGAGGCTAACAAATACTAAGCTAATAACAGAATATAAACATCACTTTAACTGACTAAGTCATCTTCAAGAATTTTAAATTACAATGCATATTAATAAATGTCAGAACCAACAATGCAAATTATATCAACTGACTATATAAGAAGTACTTAAAAATATTAAATGCATATAAAATTCTAGGTAAAAGTAAAATGCACACATAATCAAATATTAAATATTAAAATATAGTGGCTAGTGGACATGTAAAAGTCTATGAATCAAGTCTGAAAAAATTAATTCTCAGTACGTCTATAAAAAATATTAGCGGTTATTATTATGGTAGCATTTATAAAAAAAACAAATGAATGGAAAACCCTCTGATAACCTCTTGGGCTGTTTATATATAACTGAGTGAATTACCATACATTTAAATTAGCTAACAGTGAGATATGAAAATATCCAGGGACATGAATTATTAAAATATACATTAACTTATTAAATGCTTATCAAATGTAATAATAATAATATTACCTGAGAATGGTAGGATATCTACACATTCTAATAAACCCATCAAGGCTAAAATTACATAAATTAAATTACCTGGCATATTTATACCAAACAGTATTACACATATTTATAAAGAAAATATAGCATAAAAATATTTTCCTGTTTTTTTTTTAAACCAATAAAACAAACAAAATAAAAATACAATAAACTTTAGTTCATAATTTCAGCTTTCTCTGCACTGGCTATTCATTAAACACATGTATATTATTTTTGAACACTATTTATCTGATGGGCTAGTACAAAGCTTCTGGTCAAAATATTTAACTTAAATATGGCAAAGATTTCTGAAAGAAATATTTACAATAGTTTCTTAAAAATTAATGCAGTTCTTCCTTTAAAGATATTATAGTTGAAATAAGCAATATAATAAAACATAATAGGAATCATAATAAGCCGGTGATAAAAATGACAAGTAAATAAATTATTCAGCAGATTATATCATTATGGGATCCTGGATTTACTTAGACAATAATATAGCTTCATTTTCATTTCATTTCTTTTTTTTAAAAGAACACATTTTTAAGCAATATTTCTTTTTTTTTTTAAATTTACTCGCATATAATATTAAGATGCTTCTAAATGATTTCTCTGTATTCTTCTTAAAATCAGAGTGCAAGCAGTTTGCTGGTAGAGAATTCAACATGTTTAATGATTTATAATAAATTCTACCAACTTTAAGCATAGATATAAGCATACATATTTCATTATAAGTTTCTTACTTGTGAACTATATTCTTCCATTTCAATTAAAAGAAATGCTCCAACTGAGTAAATATTTCAGTCTATTATAAATATACTATAAACATTTTTTTAAAAAAATAAAAAGTCCTTTCTTAAATAGTTGTGGTGCAAAATATTTTATAATAATAGTTCAGAAGCAGGTAAATTAACATAATGAAGAATGTTTTTTAGTTAGTGTCAGGCACAATTAATATAATGTGGAAGACTTGAATTAGCTAAAGATGAAATTAACACAAAGATATTTAAAGTTATAAAATATATAGCTAAGTCTCCATACATTTTCTTAAATTTTCCTCATTTAAGTTTTATTTTATTTAATGAATGACTGAGTAAATGTAGACTATATAGTTCTGTGAAATAATAGTAATTTATTAATAAATATAATAATTGCAAATATTTTACATTTATTTCATAGAATATATTATTCACATAGTTAGTAATGAAGATAGCATAAGTAAAATTTCCTCCTAGCATTTTTACAAAAGTTTTTAAAGGTTAATTGAAAGTTGGTTGATAAGAAATGAGTTACCTATTTCTTTAGCATAATTTACAATACTTTTGTTAAAATAAAAATAATAAGCTTTTAAAAATAATTAATACTTGTTCTGGAGAAGAGAAGACTTCAGGAAAAATTCAGGACCCAACTAAAAAAAATACAATAAAACTTTTCTTTTATATCAATATTCTTTCTATTTCTCCTCCCAAACTTTCCGTGTCAATTTCTTTTAAACAACCAATAAACAGAACTTATTTTCTTTTTTAACTGTAATTTTTTAAAAATCAGCTGGAATACAGATCAACTGATAAATGATGTCAGTATGAACTAAATGTTTGAATGTCATGTGATTTAATGACCTTAAATTAAAAGTTAATAATTAGTTTTTTTTTATAATATTAATAAAAAATATATTACATCAAATAAATATAGAAATACTGATATAAAATTAAAACTGGTCCCATTTATCAATAGACACACTTTTAAATATCTAATTATAATTATTTTATTCATTCATTTTTTTTAAAAATTAATATTGTAGCTAATTATTTATTCATTTTCTTCTTATATCTCCATACATGCACACACACACACACTCACACAGAGTGGTGACTCTTAACTTGACCTCCAATATTTAATTATAATTTTTAATGAATACAATTAAAAAATGTTTGAGAATATTATATTAAAATAATTTTTAACAAGCTAAGGTTAATTTACATTAAAGATTAAATTATTATTTAACTGTTTTAAGAAAACTAAAGATTAATTTTAAATGAATTTTACATTATTTACTCTATTTATTATATTAGCTCATTTATTAGCTATACACTAGAAATAAATAAACAAAAGTCATCTTATGACACATTTAACATTATCTATTATCATTTTTAAATAGTAACTCAAACATTTATTGTGAGAAAAATGCTATATTATATCTTCAACACAACTAAGTACAAATATTTGTCTTACTTTGCACATATAATTATACCAATTTACTAAAGATCACAACATTACCAATTATTATTACATTCTATTCATAAATTAACTAATTTCTTTTTTTATATCACTATTTTTTAAAAAACAGATAATTGTACAAAATGGTTAAGCTAATATAAGTTCTGGCAGCTATTTGGTCTAAATGAAATTTCACTTAGGTACAATATATATATATATATATATATATATATATATATATATATAAAATATGATGACATGAAAATTTTACAAATCTATTTAAATAATAATTAAAATGCCCTCAAGGTGCCAAGTTTGATAACTTTTTACAATAAGAGAGTGAACCACCTCTTAATGTCTTTTAGATGTTTTATGTACAGCCATCCAGAACAATAACAGCTAGAGTGCCAATTTAAATCAGTCTTTGTATCTTTTAATGTAAATTGATCTTTAACTAACTGATATTAAATGTATAGAGTGGAGATCTTTCACTCATTTCTAAAACTCTATAATAAATTAATACATGTTATGTACATAATGATAAATAATATTTTCATATGGAATAACTATAACAACATGTGAAAATTTTACAAATCTATTTAAATAATAATTGAACTTCCTTCTAGCTGCCAAGTTAGTTAAAGATCAATTTACATTAAAAGATACAAAGACTGATTTAAATTGGCACTCTAGCTGTTATTGTTCTGGATGGCTATACATAAAACATCTAAAAGACATTAAGAGGTGGTCCACTCTCTTATTATAAAAAGTTATTGAACATGGCAGCTAGAGGGCAGTTCAATTATTATTTAAATAGATTTGTAAAATTTTCACATGTCATTATAGTTATTCATTATTAAAATATTATTTATCATTATATATATATATTAGTTCAATTTTAGTGGCCTCTCATATCTAGAACACATGGGGTTATTTAACTACAGTCATTAAACTTTTATGATGTAAATTTATTGAAGCCAATTTATCAAAGCATCACATATAAAGGCAACAAATTAAATAGGCTTAAGGTTTTATTCTCTTATAAGAATTTATTAATGAATGTTAAGAATAATTACATTGACTATTCTTGGACTAAGTATCCTAACTAATGATTGTTCCTGTCCATCATTCCTATCAAACATGTCCAAATCCAAAGAGAGTCTATCTTTTGTCACTATAGATGTCATTTATTTATTTAAAACATATCTGCCATACTGAAAATTAGGTTGCCATCATTAAATGTATAACATCTATAGATCAAGTTTAAATCTCTCCCAAGCTTTCTAGATTTAGCCCCTCTCTTTACTCACTACTAGCTAAAAAGAAAAACATGGTAATGTGTCACATGGCGTATACAATATCTATATTTAACTAAGTTTGGAATGAAAGAGAGAAATGGTCAACTAAACTTAAACTAATATAAATATAATAAAACAAAAATTTATTTACAGTATTTATACTCTTTATATAATACTTAGGGATGAATGCAATACATAGAGAAAAAAAATATTTGTATATAAAGGTGGGTATGTTTTGTAATGGGAAAAAATATTTAATTTAATCGAATTAACTTATAAGTTCCAATATGCTTACATACTATATAAAACAATAATATAATTATGATTATTTACCTATAACTTTTATAATATAAATGAAGAATGGTAAAATATAAAATCAATCAACAAATAGACATATACAAGTTATAAGAAAATAGAAATTCATATAACATTTCAATACTAGTCTAGAAAATAAAATTTTACTAAAATTCTTCCACAACCTTGATTTCATCTATATAATAGATCTTTTCAAATGAAATTCGACAAAACATATAACACATTTGCATGCTTTGTTGAATTTTACTTGAAACAGTCTATATATAGATGAAACCATGCCTGTGGAAGAACTTTAGTCAAATTTCGTTTTTTGGATAATATTAAAATATTATATGAATTTCTATTTTATTTATAATTACTAGCATAGTATTAGACCGTATTTAACGTTATAATAAATATTAAACACATATTTTAAAAAAATGTTAAAATTATTTGGAGAAAATTAATATTAATATTTGCTATAAATATTATTATTATTATTATTATTTTATAACGACTTTTTATATTAAATCAAAAATTATCTTACTACCATATCATAATGATTCTTGTTTTATCTTTTAATCCATTAAAAATAAGTTTTAAATCCTTTTAAAAAATTGATTTGTAAAACAGTTTTTACTGAGAAGGTTTAAAGCTTCATTTGATGCACTTTCTTGAGTTCTTCTCCAGATAGATAAATAAGCTGACAAAAATCATTCATAAAGATGACATATATTATTGCTTCAAGATTCTCAACAGTTGGTGCATGTAGAGCTAACACACTTCTAAAATTGACATCTTTAAGAGACTACATAGTTCCAGGTTTAGTTGACTAGTGGACTAATAAGATTTTTTATTCCAACATAGTGAGATTTTTAGCGATTATATTATTTTTCATACGACCTGTGTTTAAATAATTTGCAATTTAGCTGCATTTTAATTAACGGAAAATGCCACGGTAATCAATTTAGCTTTTGTAATGCTGCTAAAAAGAGTTTTCATGGTTATTACAACAAGAAAATTTGTTAAAAATTAATTAAACAAATTAAATTCTTTTTTAAAAAGTCTCTTGTTAGTATAAATGAGAATGAAATAAATAAATAAATAGCCGGCAACCTTAAAAAAAAAAAAAAAAAAAATTAAAATTCGAACTTAGGTATTTTTGCTCATAAATTGATATTTAAAAAGTTTTACTTATTTCTTTCTCTTTTATAAATCTATTTTGCTGTGGGGATAAAAAGCATATAAAATCAGACTAGCTTTATTTTAAATGGAACAAGTGTAAACCAGTACAGCATATATATTGAGATGATTATGTGTCTCATGGTACACCACAACATAGTAGTGTATGAGCACACACACATATATATTATAACCCCCCCCCCACTCAACATCGATCCTACACATTATATGAGTAATGCCCAGGGCGCCAATTCTATTAATGAATAGAATAAGTTAACAATTATATTTTGCTTTAAATTAATATTGCGACTCTTCTACTTGTGCCTGACTTATAGCCTAGCTCAGTGGGGGTTATAGAGAGTTATGAATATACAGAATATAAATAAATGAAGGCAGAAATACTATTGATCATTAAAATAAAATATATGCCTAATTTGTTAATCAGCCAAATGATAGAAATCAATAAAGCTTCATTTATTCAAGCTAATAAACTATGATTTTAATTTGATTTCTTCCATCATCTAAATACACTCATACATTAACTACAATATAACTTTAACAGAAAAACATGATATTGAATAATTCTACTATCTAGCACGTCTTAATCTAAATAGCTAAATTGACATTAATTTGGAACTATGAAATCAGATCTCAGGGAATCTTTAATACGATTTGACTAAAGAAATTCTATTACACAATAACTTATAACTATTGTAATAAAAAATAATAATAATAATGGAATGAATTGAATGATGTTTCACTGGACTAACAATTAGATAATAAAGTAAATAGGGTACCTTTTAATCTCACCTCATTGTCTAATAATAAACTGAGTATGCAAAACTTTTTTTTGTTATAAGTTTACCAAATGGTAAAGTATTTTAGGTTGTCATCTGATCCTTCATGTCAGTCGCTAGAGGCGCGATTTCTAATCAAAAACACATTAATATAACATTCCCAGGCCAGCGATTCTCTATTAATATTGACTTTTTTTTTTTTTGTTTGTTTGTTTACAAAGTTTACTTTCTTTCGTTTCTGAATTATTTTTCCCAAATAATATTTTTGACGATGGTATAATAATAGTTGTTTTTCTTTTTTTAATTTTTATTGACAAGAGGAGGGTCTTTTTTGGTGTGTGTTCAAATAGTAATTTGTGTGCTTTTTTTTTTAAATAGTATTACTGTTTTTGTAAAATTGGATTGCTGAAATTTAAGAGAGAACGGGTTTTTTTTGGTGTGTGTTCAAATAGTAATTTGTGTGTTTTTTTTAAAAATAGTATTATTGTTTTTGTAAAATTGGATTGCCGAAATTTAAGAGAGAACGGGTTTTTTTGGGATGGATCTTTAAATAATAATTGACGTTACTTTGATAGGTTTCCATTTGATTGCTGACAACAATTAGTGGGAGGGGTGTTTTTGTGTATGATTAAATGATAATTTACATTACTTTGATAGGTTTACATTTGATTGCCGACAACAATTATTGGGAGAAGTGTTGTTTTTTTTTTTCACATGTGCGTGTGTATGTTTAAATAAAAATTAAAACCATTACTTTTATCAGTTTACATTTGATTGACGACCGATATGACTTCCTTTCGTTTATAAATTATGATTTTTGTTTCTACGAATAAATATTTTTGACAATGGGACAATAATAGTTATTGTTTGTTTAATTTTTATTGACAAAAGGTTGTTTTTCGGTGTAGTTTCAAATAGTAATTTGGGTTACATTTAAATAATAAGTTACCGTCTTACTTTGATTGTTTTACATTTGATTGACACTAATTATTGGGAGGGGTGTTTTTTTGTGTGTACGGTTGTAGACAATAATTATTGGGTGAAGGGGTGAGTTAATCATTTAAACAATAGTAGTTTTAAGTTTCGCTCTTACTTTGATTGGTTTACATTTGATTGCCGATACTAATTATTGGGAGGGGTGTTTTTTTGTATGTACGATTATAGACAACAATTATTGGGGAAAGGGTGTAACCATTTAAAGAGTAGTAGTTTACATTACTTTTAGTGGTGGTGTACATTTGATTGCTGACAATAATTAGTGAGATGGGTGGGTGTTTTTGGATGATGATTAAATACTAATTTACCTTCCTTTTTATTTTACATTTGATTGCCGACAACAATTATTTGGAGAAAGGGGTTGTTTTTTTTTGTTTATGTTTGGTAAATCAAAATTGAAGTTACTTTTATTTATTACATTTGATTGACAACCAATTGACTTTTTTTTCGTTTATAAATTATTGTTTTGGTTTCCCAAAAACATAATATTTTTGAAAATGGGACAATAATAGTTCTTAATTTCATTATTATTGATAAGAACGGATCTTTTTTGGTGTACATTTAAATAGTAATACTGTTTTTAAAAATTTAAGTGACAAAATTAAAGAAACAACGGGGTTTTTTTTTTTTTTTATGGATCTTCAAATAATAATTTTCATTACTTTAATTTGTTTACATTTGATTGACAACAATTAGTGGGGGGGGGTGTTTTTGTGTATTTTTAAATAATAATTTACATTTTTTGGTTAACAACAATTATTGTGTATGTATGTTATGTTACTTTATTTATCAATTTGGTTAATAATATTTACTGGTAGATATTTCAGTATCATTAATGGCATGCTGTATGGTCAACTCATCATGGCTCTGGTAATGCAGCAAACATAAAGACTTGATGAACGGCATTTGAAATTCCTCAAACCAGCAGCCTTTTCGAAGTGCACATTTCTTTCGGCAAGAACAAGACTTACAAATGAAAGTCCAAAGATCTTTATGGACCTCAAGTCTCATACATTCACCACACAAACATCTTTTTTTCTTTCAGCAGGATGTTTTTCTGATGTAAAAATGTTACAGCACTGGCGGCTTCCGTGTCTGGCAATTCCCATCTTTTCATATTTTCTGTTTTCGAATTTGCCATACTTTTTGTCTCAGAAAATTTCTTGCTAAAACGTGACACAAAGCATGATCTTTAAAAATATTACACTAACCCACTGTAATCGAAAATTTAGGAGGAATACAAATTTATGAGGAACAATCACGATACTGTTAAAATTGTTAAAATGTAACAGTACATCAATTCGTCTTAAAAAAAAGGCACCAATGAAAATTTAAATAATTTTGACATGATCAAATTAACACACCCTCATATGATATTGTTACATCAAATACATAACACAGCATTATGATATAGTGCATGACACAAACAACTATGGCATTTTCCTCTGCTTTTAGAATCAGAAAAAGCCACACCATTAGCTGCTAAGCCGAGTTAACATTCTTTCTAGATTTTATCATAGAATAGAAAACTTAACTCAGAGTTAACAGTTTACCTTCTAGCGTAGAAAGAACACTTAACTCTGAGTTAACAATCTTTTTAGGATTTATTTTAGAAAGAATGCTTAAAGGCTTGGATGCAGCCACGGAAACAGCATATTTCTAGATATTTAGCTAGAAATCCCGCCTCTAGTGGCTGACACAAAGGATCAGATGACAACCATATTTTACATAATGTTTGGATCAAGAGAACAATATTATCAGATTTCAGTATGTTTATTATCAAATTTACAAAGTAGTACATTTATGTTGTGATAGATATGTAGAATGTGAAAACTAGAATACGAATGCATATAAGAACAACTGGAGACAAAGTTTTAAATAATAAATAAAGCATTTATTTACATTTGCCATTAAAATAGATATAATTAGCTCACATTGGGACTATTTGTCCTAATTCTTAAATTTACACATACGTTTACTAATCTGGGTTTGATATCTCTTTTGTTACACTTTTTTTATCATCTCTTAACTAGACAGTTACAAGACATGAATTAATAAATAAAATAATGCCCTCATATTCTGATTTCAAATATATTTAGGCTGTTAATTAACTCTAACATTTTCTTATTAGCAAACAACACTGGATAAATAAATATTTTATTATAGGCACAAATACAGAAGTTGGAGAAGTCACAATATCAATTATTGGGATAAAACAAATTAATAAATTTGACTGTCAAGAGAGTAACCTTAAATAGCTCCATCAAATGATCCCTTTAAATATCTATACTTTTTACATATTCAAAATAAAAATGATTCTGATGATTTGATGATCTAAAGCATGCGGTAAATTAACATGATATTAATTCCCGATGTATAAATTTAATAGTATTATACTCTCATGTCTGCAAGATTATTTCCATTATGTGTGTATCACATCATATGCTATAATCAAGACAAAATCAATATATTTACATATTGTCAGTTTACTTATGAGTTGCTAAATAAGTGTCATAGTAGGGATAATGCCATAAACCAACCAACACTGTTTCTGCTTTAATCCATAAAGAATTTAATCTTACCATTTATTTAACTGCTAACTACATGACATATAGCTATGATTCTATGATAACACAAAAATAAACATTCAAGAAAAATTTAAGCACACGAGGAATAAACAAGCTTCTTGGCTAATAAATCTAATGGCAAATAATGAATCCCCACCTACCTTTGAGGTATACTATTGGTGTGGGACTCAGTCTCACCACCAGAATAAGAACATATACTACTCAACTTCATAAAATATCATTTTTATAATGCATACATATGCAATCTAGGAATATACTTCACTCATGACAAACACTTAGATATATTATGGGAGAAAGTTCTCAATCCCAATCTACATAGAAACATATCACGAATAACTTTCTTTCTCATAGTTACTCTATACATTTCATTCTATACATTGAAAAATAAATACACATACAGAAAGATCACTAATTTCTATCAATTCTTTTAGCATATGGCATTATCCAAAATTAACAGAAAGAAAAACGGTCATAAAACTGAATATTTACTAATTAGATGAAATAAATACATAAGACAGACACAAAAAAAGAGCATGAAAATAACTTCAAATTATATAATATGTGAATATTACAGTAAAGTAAATGGTAAACTGAAAAGAAAACTTTTAGTTTGTGAAAAATTATTAGCTGTTTTAAAATTTTTAAATGACAGTAGTTATTGTCAACTAATTTCACCGTTTCTGATAACAATATTTATTTTTCATACATTTATTATTCCCTAAGCCAATTTTTTCACTTTGAGACATTAAATAAATAAATAAAAATATATACCTCTCTTTAATAAAATATACAAAAGTGTATATATAATACACATAAGAAATTATATTCAAATAATAATCATTTACTGGCATATTGCAACTTGCAACATGCTATCCAAGATGTTCTTGAAGTCAAGGAAATAGCATAAATTAAACAAAGAAATAAATAATAAATAACAAACCTATCTATCTGTCTGGGGCACATCAATAGCAACAAGCAAAAAAAGTCACTCTTCTTTAACTTAAAAAAAAAATTCACTCACAAAGTTTTTTTTTAAACATAAAGTTTCCTG
Organism: Epiperipatus broadwayi; assembly: GCA_028023455.1. Classification (NCBI taxonomy): domain Eukaryota; kingdom Metazoa; phylum Onychophora; class Udeonychophora; order Euonychophora; family Peripatidae; genus Epiperipatus; species Epiperipatus broadwayi. The sequence continues at coordinate 137,519 of JAQFVV010006436.1, read as the reverse complement.
AACAACTCAAAGACAAGGACAATGATTTCAGATGAGTACGTGTTAGTAAACATGGAGACAAATTCCTATTGGACAAACATTCACAATTCAGGTTTAATTCAGCAATATCAAATGTTCTTAGCAGTAACTAATTGAGTTCACTAATATAGCATGCGAGTAATAAACTTTTATAATAATAGAGATATAGATAGATAGTTTCAGCTACGTATCTGTTTGGTATTGATCATTTACTGAATTCTGGAATTTTTTTTTTATTCAACAGTAACTTTAGCAGGTTCCCAAAAAGAAAACATTGGCTTCCCATAAACTTCATAAGGCAGCACAAATATAATTATTTTGGTTCATTGCTAATTAATTATTCATGTAAAATCTACAATTCCTTAAGCAATAACATTTTTCTTTTATAATAAGTTCACATGCCAAGGAGAACAAAAAATATATAATATGAATGTCCTTCTACTTGACTTAAAATAGGTATACATTAATAAACACTAATAATTAATTAATTATTTGTAGGCCATGCATTCACTTTGTTAATAAAGTAATTTATAAGCATGAATAAGAAACACAATTATTATCATGGAGTAGTTCAAAACAGCACAATAAATTATATATGCTTTCTCTCATTCTTAATTTAACCTTTACATAATTAGAAGAAAATTGAAACTTAGAGTCTCTGGTAGGTTTTGTTAGACAGTCCTGCATAAATTTCCTTAAAAGATTATAAAGTTCACACAATTTCCATAAAAGGTTATAAAGATTCAAGCAATTTCAATTTTTCCTTAATAATAATAGAAGACATAGGCAAACAAAGTAGATTAAAGTTATCAGCATATAAATACCATTTAAAACGATAGGGTTAATTTAATGTTTAAGTGAGTGGAAAGTGAAGAAAATATATCTTTTGTATAAATTAGCCTGACATCCTTTCTTAAAGCTTCCTGGTAGCTAGAATTCCCACTCTGGATTTTATAAAATAATAATGCTTAAAAATTTACATGTTAGAGTTTAACTGACTTGATTTCTGGAAGAGATTAAAAAATTTTTACATAGAAAAAGTGCCAGAAGAAGAGCGAGTAATATAATGAATGATATTCAATGAATGAATGAATAGATAATAATCTATTCATAACTATCACTTAAATACATTTCCTTTCCATCAATCAAGAGGTCACCCTATCCTCCAATGGTTAGCTCCACCTTTTGCACTCAGTTAATTAAGCAATAAATATTCAAGAAATCTTTTCTTGAGAGAAAAAATAAGATTTTGATTTTCTAAATTAAATCAAAGTGAATAAAAAAATAACTTTTTACACTTTTGAAATAAATAAATATTAATTAGCTAGTAAAATAAAATAGTTAATAACACAATTTAATTTGTCAAATGATTCACTAATCCAGATATCCATTAATTACTCAAAATATATTTACACCTGTTATCAGAGATATTTCTGTAATTTTAAATGTTTTATTGTAAAATGTAAAATTCTATGTTGTAATTAAATATGAAAATGAAATTGAAAGATGATACAGACATACATGCATACTCATATGCTGCTATATGAATACTAAATTATCTTGACTAAAATATGACTGATATGAATATGGGTTAAACATATTTCACTGATTATATTAATTTTACATGGATGGGTGTGCCAATTAATAAACTGATTAGAAAACCATCTAAACAAATACCAACCACTATTATACAAATAAATAAAACAAATTTACATCAACTTAACTGGCATACCAACAATTCCTGTAATAATCCACCCCCTTTCTGCCATTAAATATTTCATTAAACATAATAATAATACTAAATGCTTATGAGAATTCCCAACTAACATTCATAAGCAACTCTCACATAATGTTTTAGACCATTAATTTTTAAAATTTTAGGGCTATTTCACTTTTTTTTAGTTAAATGCAGTTATTCACCACTGACACAGTATGATTTAATTAAAGTTTGTTTCTTGTGCTCATTCAGAAGGTCACAATATATATAAAGTTGAAAGAAAAAGTAGAAATGAACATAAAATATTTTTTTTCAGATATATTTTTATATTACACTGGAATAACAGTTAAGGATTAAATAATTTTGAATATAAAAAAAAAATTATTAATTAAACATTAAAAAGTGTAATTAATATTTTATTAATTCTGATTTTAAAATTAAAACAAGCATGTTTTTATGCTACAATAGATATATGATAATTATAAAATTCCACTACCTATTTTGGTTAAATAATTTTTTCAAATTAAATAAAGCTTGTATAACATATTTTGATAAAAATCTACAAAGTTGTTTTTGAAAGGATTAAGGTGAATTGAAAAGAGTCATTAACTTTTTTCAATCAAGATAAAAAAAAACTTACTTTCAATTACTGTGGTTTTTTATAAAAAATTCCACCCTAATTATAAAAAGATATGAAAAAATATTGGAGAACAGTTTTTACAGATTATGATAACAAGATTACTACTATGATGAAATTATAACTGAAGGTGGGAAGAGTAGAAATCTGCTGCTGTTAGTGTGACAATGGTAGTTTGTATTTACATGGAAGAACCGGCTTTTTTGTTCTATAAACCATAATGTGTACTAGATGGCTGTCTTGCCTGACATTCATCAAATGATAGAGACTAAATTGAGCTAACTAAATGCCACCAGGTACTTGATTTATATCTTCCTCAAAAATGTTAATACTCTATTATGGACATGATTATAATGGACCAAAAGATTTCAGTATTATCATGCTATGTCATATGTTGCTAGTTCTATAGGCAGAGCAGCACAAAGTTACAGCATCATATATTTAGAGTTCGCAGACAGATTTTGATGAGTAATTTTAATTTTATTGAAGAATGATTTTATTTTCAATACATTTACAGTTAACATCTTTAAATTGTAAGATTTGAAAGTAAATAACTTTTGTTTAAATTATTCAACTAAAAGTGAAATTTATTTCCAGTTTTATTAAAAAAGAAAAACTCCAAAAAATTGTTTTTAAATTAAAGAACAAAAGAACTTGGTAGAATATTTTTAAAAATGTTTACAATTAATTAAGAGTAAGCTGAAAAGAAAAACTTTGATGGACTATGAAAAAAGTAATAAATGTATAAAACATTTTGCGGATTCATCTGTGTAAGCTTTTAATTAAAAAAACTCCAATGTTTTGACTTGAAAACACAAGTCCTCAACTGGGAAATGAAAACTATATAATTGTAAAGACACTGTAAATTTTACAGTGTTAATAAAAATAGATGTAGAGCCACTGACAACTCCACAATTAAAAATATATGTATAAAATTGAAGAAACGTTTTGTATATCTGCAACCTGTGAAAACATTTGTAAGAACATATATATATATATTAAAGAAAACTTTTACTTACTATAAAAAAATAAAAGGCTAATTAATAACTTTAGTTTGGATTATCTATATTTTATATATGCACACATACATGTGTATTTCATTTTTGACATTGGATTAGTTATGTCTGGTAAAAATATAATATGGTTTAATAAGTTTATTTTTTTACTAATGAAATATAAGTGTGTGTGTATATATATATGAAACCAGTTATTATTTATGTATCATTAAAATGTGACAGCTTATTTTTATTATTCTATGACAATTCCCATATGTTACAGCATGTCTGTGTGCTTACATAGATGCATGTCATGTAGACACATATATTTTAAAATTTAACATATTTTTATTATTAGTTTATGACAATTCAAATATGTTCATTTTACATTATACAGGAACACCAGTGTGCAGATATATAGATGTGTTTTATGTAAACCTATTGAGATATTGTAAATCACAATGTGATAGTTGGTTTCTTTTTATATTAATCAAAATCAGAATGCCAAATTTATATTTATAGAATACTCAGCAGATCTTAATTTCACTTTATTGTATCTAATTAATAAATTTATATTTCATTATTTAAATTATTCCAGTAAATTTATTTAATTCTAAAATATTAGAAATTATTATATGTTGTATTATATATTTTGCTCACAATAGCAATTATGAAGCTTTTGCTCTCTGAACTAGATTCATATATAATGGTCTGTTATATAAAAGGAGTTTATATTTAGTGTTTATGATCATTCAGTTGATGATTATTTGATTAATTCTCTGAGTTCAAAGAGACATCCTTTAAAGTCCTTGCTCTACATTTCATTTTAATTATTTATTTAGAAATTATGTTTATAGTTGGTCAGTATATTAATTGTACTAAGTGGCCAGAGCATTGACGATGATCAGCATGTTTTATTATCCCAGCTTTATTTTTTTGTTATATTCTTATGGATTAGCACTTAAGTTTGTTTATCCAAATTATTATGTTGTATTTCTGCTCTAAGTTTGGCAAAAACTAAATAATTATCCTGGTCTATAGTAGACCCATTTTAAATTTAGTCACAAGAGTGACTGTTGATTTATTTTTATCACAGTTGGGTAATTCTGGTGAATTTATAATGTTTTTGTTGATCTCAGGCATATTGCTCATATTTATTCCTATTATTAATAAATTTAATCTTATATTTTTTCATTGACTTGGAGTTGATGATGATGAGTGCTACCACCCCAGGTTTATCCCCTAATTCTTTATACTGTTATAATATATATAAATCCATCCATAAACACATATAGATAAGTTTAAATATGTTACTGCAATAATTTACAAATTAAATTTACAAAATTCATTTTTTAACAAACTTGAATTTTTCTTATTAATTATTGAAGTAATGTATTCAGACTTATTTGCTTTAAGAATAATTTTATATAATTAATGTTAAATACTTAATAGTTATAATTTATTTATGTTCTTACTAAAATTATTAAGATATATATACACACTTGACTTGATTCACTAAGTGAATTTATTATAAATGTATTTCTTATAATATGAAGCTTCTCTTCCATTAGGTGATGTAATATAAAGTATTGCCCATCTATTGGTAAATAATGTTGATGCACTGATGGATTAAATACCACAGACATTCACACACACACACACACATATATATATATATATATGTGTGTGTGTGTGTAAAACTATGATTAAAATATATCAACTTCCTAAATTAGACAGGTCACAGCTTAAAAAATATACATTTAAAATTGAACTGTTGTTTCTGTATGTATTTCATATTTTCCAAATTTCTTTTTCATCAACTGATCAGAAGTTGTTCCTTATAAGGATTTATTCTGAAAAAGTTAACCTAAAAATGTTATATTAGGTGATAGTTCATAATTGAATAACAAAAATGCAGGGAAGTGCATTGCAAAAGCAAAAAGGATTTTATTAGCTACAAGAAAGTATCAAATGCATTAGAATATTTATGACATGAAGATAGATTTCATTGAAACATCTATTTTTGATGCCAGGACCAATATGTGTGTGCATAAAAGATCTTGTCATAAGTATTTACAACCATGACAGACAAAACTATATTAAACTCTTTTTTTAAGAAAGGTGTTACCAGTTAAGGCAGTGAATGGGTGGGAAATGAAGGCAGATGGTGTATAAAATCCCCTGATTGTTGATCTTGGCTGCCATTCAATTCCTATATTTCATTTAGATACCTATAACTACAGATTATTTTTAGTGAAGAAAGTTTACATCAGCTGGAAGAATTATTTTACATTAAATGAGCATTATTGAACTTTATGAAATTAAAGAATTTGAAAAGTTACTTTATTGCAAATGTACAAATATCGGAAGTGCAAATTATTATTAGTAAAAAGTGTAAGAATAATTGACAGCCTAACAGAATGTAAAGATTAGTTATTCACATTAATAGAAAATACTAAATGCAACTAATTGATGTATTTTCCCTAACATTGTCTTATTGTGAAGAAGAAAAAGTAGAGGATTTTTACCGAATGCTTAAAATTACATCAGGCTACATTTTAAAATTATCATGTAGCATTATACAATAATTGAAAGATGTAAATTCTGTGGAGTAAATATGATTGCAAGAATGAAAATGAGAGAATTAAATTTAAGGAATTTTGAGGAAAAAAATTGTATATTATAACTTTTTACTACAAAAAAAAAATGTTAAATGGAAACAAACATGAAAGCAACAAAATAAAGTTTCAACAGAATTATATTTTATTAATAGAAAATGAATATTTCAAGATCGTAATGTTTTTAATAGTTCAACATAATTAATTACTTAAACAGTAATAAATACATATAAGGCTTTAACTTTAAAACTATGTGTCTTTTGAGTGCTTAATTTTACCATGAGAGTGACCTCTACAAATCTTAACACAAGATCATGACTTTATAAAGATAAGATTGGCCATCTTATCTTCAACCTACTTTCTAATTATATAGACAATTCTAAAGCATTTCGATTTGAGTGTGTGAAGCTAGTAAATATTTTACTGATTAATCCAGTAACTCGTTTAGAAATCAATATTTGTTTCAATTCACAGTGAGTTAATATTTACATCTTATAATTATAAATATTTTGAATCAATTTAAAGTTGTAATAAACTAGAGAGATCAAACTACCAAAATTGATCTTCCTAACTTTGAAAAAGTATTTCAATAAATTAAGGTTAAAATTTAAAAATCATTCTAAAATATCAATCAACTTTGGAGATGGTTCAGTAATTAACTGTGATTAGTAAAAAGATAACTATATTCTTTTAAGAGCTGTAAAAATATGACTGGTTTTAAAACGTACCCCTTCACAAACAAATTTGAGCTGAAATAAGACAATTTACAAAGAAAAAAGAAGTATAAAAATATTCATTAAAAATCAATTGAATATAGTAATAAAATTTAATAAAATGAAAAAATATAAATGTGAATTAGCAAGAAAGCTATGGAAAAAAGTCTCAAAAATAACATCTTGGTATTGAAAAAAAAGTTAGAAAAGATTGAATTACTATTAAAAAGAGGGACAACATGAAACATTTAAAAGAACTAAAAAGTGCCTATATGTGCAATGGATGGATTAAATAAAGAAGACTGTTGGTGTGGTATGGTTAGAGGATATGGTTAAAAAAATAAACTAAACTTAGAGAAAAGTTCATCCTGTAATGGACTGGTAATGGTTGAAACTGATATCAAACAGGAATATCACTGACATTATTGAAAATATAAAATATTAAAATAGAATTGTGCTGTAAAGATTTGTAGAAGAGATGTTGAAAGATGGACAATGGCAATTTGATACCGAATCTTCAAAGACTTTATGAAACTTAAAAATTAACCCAATATGAAATGAGATATAATGTTTCCTGAAATAATTTGGAAAAAAAAAGCTATGTATCCAAAAATAATTAAATTCAGGCAAATCTTTATATATAAAAAAGTACTTAGTTGGCCAACTAGATTTTTATAAATACAGTTTTGTTAATATATGAAAAAAAATGTTTTATTTATTTATAAAACAGATGCAAAAAGCATATTTAAATTTAATTTAAAATAATATTTATTAATAAAAACATCATGTAACTTATTTAAATTTAAATGTAAGATTTATAGATTTTTAAAATTAAAAAAATCTAATGATATAAAATTTTAATTTTAAATAAAAGATTTACAAATGATTTTTAATAACTGATTTCCCATAATGCTTAATATTAACTTGAATGTTTGCTAATTCCCATAATGCTTAGCATCAATTTGAATGTTTGTTATGTAGTAAAATTTAAAAATTAGTAATTTTTGTAATAAAAATAATATGATTTATAAAAATAAAACATCAATTCAAAAAGAAATAGTAAAATTAATTTAAAAAGTGTCTAAAGTGTAAAAAGACTTATGTCATCAGTAACAATTTTGATTATATTATTTCTGGAATACAAACTTGTTATGGAAATTCAACTTTATGAGTTCTAATGCAAACAAGCATTGTAGATAATTTAATTAAATTGCTTATTATAATTGCATGGTCAATCACTCTGGAGTTAGAATACCAAATTGAGTATGTGAGCACAATAATTCAAAACTAATGTATTTTTTTCTCAGCTAGGAATTGATTTAGAAACCTTTGACTCGTCTGTGATCCATATTTATACCGTCTTAGAACAAACAATGTGGTATTGAAACTTCAGAAATATTTTTTAATTTGGTGAACGACAACATCTAATGCCAAACTCAAATACAAAAAAAAAAAAAAACCTCGACAAGAAAATATAAAAATTAAATAACTTAAGCAAGATAAAAACAATCCTATTGATAAAAGACAAAAAGCTTTATAGCTTGAAAGGTGATGAAATAGTTTTGCTTTAAATCAACAGTGTGAAGAAGGAAACAAAAGAAAAAAAAACACGTAAAAACAATAAAGTTTTTAAACTATCTTTATTAACTTGAGCATTTTGGAGAAGATGAAATGTCAAAAAAATATTTTATAAATTAGAAGTAATTAAAAAAAAAAATAATTCAATGTCATCAAAAAGGCTAAACTTAAATCTACAAAAGACTATTTTGCTAATAAATAAAATATTAACAACAGAAATAAACCAATAACACTAACTTGTGTGGAAACCATTTTTTAGACTGATTGGTTATATTTTTAAAATGATGACTGAAAGACATCCAAAATATTTATTAGGTTTAATAGTTACTGAAAAAAATTAAAAACGTCATCTGATTTTTATTTTCCCATGAGCATATTCTATTAATCTGAATTGTAGTTTGTGAAATAGCAAGCATAAAGCTTGTGGGGTAGTTTTTCTTATTTCCCATCAACCATCAAAATGGCCAACTCCATAAATGATACATGTGTGGAAATGATCAATTATGCCAATGGAATCAAATGTATCTTAAACAAAACTGCTAGTTTACATAATGCAACTAAAACTGAAAATAAAAAACAAAATTTAATCTCTAGATTTTATAAAACAACTGTGAATAATATTTCAAATTTTGATGTATTCACCAACACCAGCATAAAAATATTAAAGCTTCCATCATGTGGAATTAAGAGACTTTACAAACCATAAATGAAGTTCAAATTAATGATCACTAAGCAATTATTCAATTCTTTTAGATGGACTTTGATGGACCATTCACTAATGGCAGTTAGTGATCTCAATTGCTCATTCTGTTTTAAATGAAAATAACCTAAATAACAGGTATATTGTGCATAAGATTTTAGACTTGAAACAAACTGATTCAAAATGAAAATCACAACACTTTGGTGATTATGCTTTAATAATGATACAACAAAACATGCAAAATATCATCATCAGAGTTCTAAAAAATGTCTATTTCAATTATAGCATGAATGACTTCAAAAAGCTCATGGAACCTTTTGGTATAGTTTTGTTTTCTCAGCCAGTTTAGCTCAAAGACATGCAAATACCAATTGATGGAAACTCTTCTTATGACTTCAAATTATGGCTACACAACAATATTAATCCATTAAGTATACTCACACAAATTATAGACCAAGAAGCCAAATTGTTATTATTTATTTTTGGAATTAAGCCACAATGTTGTATTTGCTGTGATAATGCCAAATGTAAACATTGCAAGTAAGTCAATTCCCCTTCTTATCAATGTCTGATTGAAACCCAATCAGAACAGAGAAAAAATAATTTCAAACATTATTAGTAAAAAAACACAAATGCAGCAAACTGGGGAATGAAAATAAAAATTCACAAACATTAATGAAAATATCCCTGAAATGTCATGAGCAAATACAAAAACAAAAGAATCAATTCCAAACACCAATATAAAGGAGAATGACTCAGGTGCAGAAAACTCAGGTGACAAGATAAAAGACAGGATGCACTAAAAGAAATTGCAAAAGATAAAGTGCAAGTACACAATCAGGAAATAACATTGATTATACCACATATTGTAAACAGAACTTCAGCTGACATTATGGACACAATTATGCCACATATATCACAACAAAAAAGTATTTGTGGAATGTTTTAATAAAAAGCAAACCAAGTAGTCCCCCTCAAAAAAAGCCACCAAAAATAAAAAACTTCAGCACTAGATAGAAGTAAAAAAATGAAGTTACAGATGTAAAGAACTGATACATGCATACACAGAATATCCACATTGCTATTCTCTGTGTATATATTCTGATAGATAAGTGATGAATTCATACAATTATTTTCTGAACCTTCTGAGTAGTAAAAATATAATACCTAAATAGCTGATGTTTCAGTACAATAACAAGTATTTTTTTCTCACATCATAAGAATATGTATATGGTGAGATTTAAATCATTATTTTTATTCTTTGTTATTTTCTTCTCATTCTCAAATTCCATTGGTTGAGAGATTTAAAAAATATTTTATTTTCCAATAGCGTTCTTCAAATATTGTTAATTTTCTTCAATTCATACTTTTTATTTATGGGCTTAGGCCTTTTAAAAATCTCTATACTTTTCCTTAGCAGGCTCTGGACATATTGTTCAATTTTTGCAAGAATATGTGTTTTATTAAAATTGATGTCTTAGGTAAATATATGGCTATAAATTAAAAATTTAAAATGGTCTAATTAATATTATATTAATTCTGATTTTGATATTAAAACAAGCATGTTTTTATGTTACAATATATATATATATTCTAACCTCCTCCCCCACCGTTCGATCGTCCTCTCCAAATTTATTTACTGTTTAAAATTTTACGGGTTCTAGCTCAGTTTAACAAATAAATAAATGAAATATCCAGCATTAATTAAAAATGATTACTAGCACTAATTTTTAAAATACAAATACGGTTCAATTTGTAAAATGAATTAACAAATATTTACTATTTTCATGAAACATGGAGTGACGACACGGGGAACGAGATAGACTACATTGAGATATTATCCACATGATACTATCTCAATGGCATAAGAATACTATTCCCCTTTTTACTATACTAAATAACTAACTTATAGTATTCTTACGACTTTTTAAGCTCTTTTCACTACGATTAAAATAATAATCATGTCTTAATATTCTTTGTAATAAGAATCTAGCTCAATTAAATAAAATTAAGTAAATAAATAGAATAAATAAAATAAAATCAAATCTCAGGTTCATAAATTGTATTCTAACTGTTTTAAACTTACGGTAGTAAACTATGAAAAGGGAATTTTATGTCATAATTCACTACGCAGTAACTAACAATAATAAATAATAATAATAACAACAATAGTATAATATAATCTTATTACTTCCTAAATGAAATAAATAAATAAGTGCGTGGTAGTATTTTAATAATATGACAACAGAATACGTGTGGCAACAATTGCATATATTTTAATGTAATATTGTGGCAACCAACTTATGACCAATAAATGATATAATTATGATCTTTTAATTTTATCATACAAATAAATTTTCAAAATTATAATAACACTTTAGGTTTACCTTTTTGTGCAAAACTATAGGTCTGTTTCAATTATAAATGTATAGTGATATCATGCATCCATGTGGAGAAATAACAACGAAGACACAAAGCTTTAAAATAAAGTTACAACAAAGTTTATTAATAACATAAACAAATAACAATATTTTACATTATGTACATGGATATCCTTACTCTCCTATCACAAAAGTATTTTTACTAGTTTATAAAAATGAAATCAAACTTCTATTTATTTTTTTCTAGTTAACTCTTATCTTTTAAATGCTTAAGAAAATACAGTATTATTATTATTGGATTTCTTATTATAGTTTGCTTGTTACAAAATGTGTTCCTCATATAATTATTATTAACACTTTGTATCCCTACTATTATTAAATTTATATTTTTACAAATTTTACATTCGTAGTAAAAATTATACAAAACAATAAAATTCTAGTTTTATATTGGTTGTATGGAATCCTACAAATTCAAACATTCTTCTACATTCGGTATTAGGTTTTATGGTTCATTATCCGATGTTTGTCAATCTTAATATATTCATTCAAGCCTTACTTCAGATGGTAATTACAACTATTAACACACCAGGCACAAATATATGTCTATTACACATTATTGAATTATTTTCTTAATAAATATGCAATATTTATTTTCTAAATATTATTTAAAACATTTAAATTTTATTATCACTTAAAAACTTTGTTTAGATTTCTTTTTAAAAATCTTATATTCATTTCCAAATTAATTTATAAAACTGTATTATATGATTCTTTCTCTCTTTATGATATTTTGTACTTTCACTGTTAAAGTTACACAATTCTAACACATTCCAGTAAATAAACTATTCTTACTTAAACGATAACATATCCTCAGTTCTATTTTATTCATTATTTCTTTGAAAATATCTCTCTGACGATGCAGATTCACGAAATAAGGATAGCGAAAATAGATGCATAGGATCAAAATATAACTAGAATATTATCCGTCATAAACCTTGACAATAATGGCACAGTGAATTAAAACATTATAGAGGAGTGACCTTTATCTGTCTACCCACCTCTATTATAGGAGTGATGCTAAAGCTATTTCTTCAGCTTTATATAACATCAAAAGTTTAAAAGATACGCAAAAAAAACACTGTCCAAAATAAATGTGTTCAGTCATAGGACTTAGTTAACTATACTGAAATCACACAAACTAACTATGATCCAAATACTTTATTTTTCTTATTTCTTAACAAAACATCATCTTGGTTTCCTCTACACTAGTACTACCAAGTCACTATCTGATCTTATTCCTCAAGATTTTTCTATACAGTACATCGACAAATTCCTAACTGCATTTCTAACAATAATAAAATTCATTTTATTTCAAAACGATACCGCTGTTCTTTAAGAAAATCTTTTACTACTTTTCTCGTATATTTATCATATACAAACTATTTTAAAATATCTGAATACTTTACAACATGAAAGTTCAAAAGAATCACATAATTGTTCTAATAACTTATATTATTAATTATACTTTAAATAACTTATTGCATGCATATTTAAAATTACTCCTATCTCATAATATGTTTTAATGTTGTATAAAATGTGTACATAGAATTTAAACTTTCACACATCATTCTTAATCAATAGATGATCTAAAAAAATACATTATGCATTATAAATAAATATCAAAATTACCAAAACGATCTTTATCTTCTCGATCGTGTTCCGTGGGCTTCACCATCCCATTGATTCTTGTTGATATAAAACTTCCATACATACACTTTTATTTTTAAAACAATATTTCTATCATTCTATTAAGCTATTATATTTAAATCTCATTATTATTAAATTTATGTTTATATGTTTTCCTTAATCTCACATAGCATTTTATATTTAAAATAAATTAGTAAAATATTTAAATTATATTTACGGTACTTCTTTATCGAACTTGCTTGAAAATCGTTCATATTAAAGTCAAAAAAAAATATTTTATTTTATTCCTTCTTCAGTCACTTAATGTTCTATTTTAAAGTAAAACAATTCTTACTCTGTTTAATAAATATTCATAGATGACAATCCTTGGTTTTATAATATTTAACACTATATTTAATTCTTGATATCAATTTATCCTGTAAATAAAAAATGTCTCCATATTCTCTTCCAATATTGTCTGCTAATATTTTCCCGCGCGCCTTTTCCCGATGCATCTTTTATATACTTTTATTCAAATATTCAGTAAATTTTTCTGTTTTCCATGGATCCATTTTCATTAAGTAATTTAATTTTATATTTTTCAGATCAAGCATTTCCTCTATTGAATACGTTATAATATTTTTAATTAGATAAAGTTTTCGGCTCCTTTCCATAAAATACATAATAACATTTTCATATTCTTCTTTACTTTTCTTTACTTTAAAATTCTTGTACTATATTTTTAATAATGTTTTCCTTTAAAAGATAAACATTCTTTCTTCATCATTATTTTTCTTTATAATAAAACGCATATTAAATTTTTCCATAGAGAAGAATAAATAACTTTAAATTAGCCTTATAAATTTGTGCGTCATAATTTTTTCCTGACGGCAAGTAACTTCTCTTTTAAATTTTCATATAGCGTCCCAATTATATCTCTCTGAGTTATAATACTAAGTTTCTGGTTGAGCATAAATAAAGCTGTATTAAGGTACTTTCCAAATATTTTTCCTTCAGCAATATTTTTAGGTATTTTTCCTTGTACTTCCATCTCTACTGTAGGTTTTGGTTAAACTTGAATAAAATTCCCTGGTAAGATAACTTTTAAAATTAGCAATTCATGTCGAGGCAGTCAAAATATATTATATGTTACAAACGAACTTTTAAAATAAATACTAAATTTTAAATTTATATCACTTTTCCAGCCACGGTGTTATCAGCTACAAAATATGTTACTTTCTCTTTCACTTACACATTACTTCTCCCCCCCACTTCGTATAATTCTTATATTTTGTCTGCTAATTTATCCCCGTTGATTGGTTAATAACTTTATTTTAGCGCGAACAAATTTATCCATTTTAGTTTTATAACAGAATAGACGTTTAAAATAAAGAATTGATGACGTCATGTCTTAAATATTATTTAGACTAGTATTTTTAACTTCAATTTTAGTTTCATCAAAATTATTTAAACTTTAAAAACAATTATTAAAACAATATTTAATATTTTAACTTTTACTTTAATGATCGATGGCAACTATATTTAGTTTCAAATTCACAAACTTTATTATTATTTTAACAAGCGTGTGTGTGAAGGTATATAATATACAGTCATGTGTTTACTAACTTTATCAAATGATTTTTTTATTTACGTCTCGGTCTAAATTACCAAAACTGATATATTTTATAAAAATTTGGAATATAATTTCAAAAAATGTTGAACTAAATATAACTCTCACCATCCTAAAGTTTATAATAAAATATACTCTATTAATTTTGATTATTAAATACAATTATCACTACATATAACATTTATTTAATTTATTAGTTTTAAAATATTATAACCAAATTATTAATATACTTTTAAACTATTTATAGCTGTGTTATTTTATATGGCCAGCTTTTACAACCATAAGCAAGGATGTAATTAAGCTTTATTTAACTGTTTTCTTTTAAAATAATTTATTACACTGTTATATACCAGGTATTTTCAGCTTTAAATTGTACTATAAAATCTAATTATCCTATTATTATTTATATATCATACAAATATAACTTAAAATTTAAAATTTTTTAGTAATTGACCTTTCTACCCTACCATGACCTACAGACAAGGGCACAATATATATATATATATATATATGATTTGAGAAAGAGGATGCTCTGAGGAAGGTACTTGATATTGTATTGAAACATCAGCATTTAGTTATTTCACTACATGGAATATTCTGCAAATAATATATATATATAATATTATAAATCAATGTCTGTATTTCTTCAAACTAATATACGCAAATTTATAAATAAATATTTAAAAAATACAGTATTTAAAAGCTTATAAAAATATATATGTATAACAGTCACTTAGGAGAACTTTCAACTAGCTTGTAGCTTTGTCAACTATCATGTTTAAAATGTCAGCTTTCCCATAATTCAATGATGTCAACTTTCCCATAATTCTGTTATACATATATATTTTTTATAAGCTTTTAAATATTGTATTTTTTAAATATTTATTTATAAATTTGCATATATATATTGGGAATTATAAAATTCCACTATTTATTTTGATTAAGTAATTTTTATTAAAGATTGTATAACATTGTGATAAAAATCCAACAAAGTGGTTTATTTTTAATTACTGTATTTTTTCTCACCCTGACTATAAAAAGGTTGGAAAAAAGAGTAGAGGATAGTTTTTTTATAGTTTTACAGACTGTGAAACATGATAACTATGAAGATATAAAAGGCAAAACAGTGCAAGTCCAGCTTCTGCTCCTAGTTCACAACAGTAGAGTTTGGATTCACAAGGAAGAAAGTTCCAGCCTTTATGTGATTCATAGCCCATATATATATGCAATATATAGTATAGTGACTGAAGGGAGTTCACTGCAGGCCATCAGTTTTTAGATTATAATTTTTCTAAAGATGACAAGCAAATCTACTGTTTAGAAGAGACCAACTTACCCAGAGAATTCATCGGCTTGCTGAAAAATTAGTTTATATGTATACTGTTTTATTTATATGCAGAGAAGCAAAGATAAAGATACTGCATCATATATATATATTAATATATATATATAAAGTACAGCTGGTGAGTTATTTTAAATAATTTTTTTAAGTGAAAATGACAGTTGTAATTTTTAAATTACAAATTATTTTTAAAGTAAACACCTTTATTCAATAAAAAAATAAGATGCATTTTCAGTATATTTTATAAAAAAAACTCCAAAAATTCTTCTTTATTGAATAAATGAACTTTCAGGAGTATTTTTTAAACATGTTTATAATTAATCAAGAGTAACCTGAAAAAATAAAAGAAAAACTTTGATGAAGGACTGTCAAAAGAGTCAATATTTTTTAAGGAAAATTTCAACTTACCATTAAAAAAGGCTAATTATTAACTTTAATTTATACCATCTACTTTTTATATGTACACACATTATACATGTGCATTTACGTATTATTAAAAATGAATTGATTATTTTTATAAGTCTATGACAACTCAAACCTATTTATTTTTAAATGATTATATAGCACTTCTGAATGCTTATATATATATATGTTAATTCTAATATTTTCACGGATAAAAGATGTCATATTATTATTACTATTTGTGGGATATTCCATGTAGTGAAAAAGCTAAATGCTGATGTTTCAGTACAATATCAAGTACTGAAACGTCAGCATTTAGCTATTTCACTACACGGAATATCCCGCAAATAGTAATAATAATATGACATATATATATATTGTTATTTTGACACTGAATTGTGCAATGAGAAAATGTAATATAATTTATTAGGTTTTTTTTTACATAGACCAGTGCATGCACACATTTTCATATGCACACGCATATATGTTAAATCAGTCATTAATTGTGTATTATAAAAATGCATTTCATTTATGGGTTTATGATAATTAAAATACATTTCTAAATTATACTGCATATCTGTATGTTGATATATATATGTGTGTGTGCTTCATGTAAAACCATTATGATGTATTTGCAAATCACACTGTGATAGCTAATTGTAGTAATCAAAGTCAGAAGATTAATTTATAAGTACAGCCATATTTTGCAGACCTTAATTTTATTTTAATTGTTATTAATAAATTGATATTTGATTATTAAAGCTATTTCAGTGAATTTATTTAATCCTAATATAAAAAACAATTCCAATAGTTAGATTTTAGTTTTAATTAGTTAGAGAAAATAAAAAAGAGAGACTGGAGAGTGACATGAGTTTGTGATGATAAGTCCTAAAATTCTATAATATTATGGAAGACAACTCTTATGATTTTAGCTATGATGAAGCTGTTTTATGTAATGTGTGGCTAAAATAACTTCTCTTGGTTTTGTTGTGAAAAATAACATTTTAGAACTTCTATTACCATATCAATAAAATTAAACATCCTCCTACATTTTTAATGAAAAAGCTTTAAAAAATTTATAGGAAGGGTTTATTAAAAAAAAAGATAAAATTCATCTTAAAATCAGAAGATATAAAAAATAGACTATTTGCATCTAAACTTCTGAACTATATTATCATGAAGATTTACTTGCTTTTTATTCTCAGTACAATAACTATCATTTTAAATTTATGTTCACAATGATGAGAGAAAAATGATAAAAAAGAAATTATAGAAGAATTCCTTTAATTAAACCAGAGCTTTGAATGTTAGTCTTATATCCTAATTAGTGAATAATTTTTACTTTATTATTTTATTTAAAATAATTTTTTTTTTTACTTTCTCATTTGTGTCTTGTAGAAACTCAAGTAAGATATGTAATTATCATTTTTTTTTAATGTTTTACTTTTAAATTATAATTTTATCAAATATTTGTTGTGGAAGCAATTTTATAAGATGAGGAATAAATATATCAGAGTATCTTTGCCTTAGTCATGATTACAAGTTTTTAATAGTAATATAAATCTTATGATTATCTTATCATTGTTAGTATGTAGAGGAAGGAGATGTTCTTATGTGGATATGCTGATAATTAGTACAATTTATAGTAAAATATGCATATATATTGTAGTAGTTGAATTTGGGTTTAAACTTCTTGTTGTTGATCATTAAATAAAAAATTTTATTAGTTTTAATATCAACTTTAAAATTATGTAAATTAATTTAAAATTGATTAAAATGTTTTACTGTGTTATTAAATGCTGATTTTAAAGCAAATCATAGCATATAATGGCTATATATATTTTTAACAGCTGATGAATCAATTTTTTTTTTTATAATTTTGTGGCAAATTTTAAGGCATATATTATTCTTGGAATATTAATAAAAGTAGAGAAATATTTTTATCTGTATATCAGGAACATAAATTCCATATTGATACAATCAATTGCTTACATTTTATTTACTGCATACATTTCAAAAATTACCTTACAAATAAATTAATAGAATATTAAATTAACTCTTCCATCGTACCCTTTATTTATTGGTTGAGTGAGTAAAACTCTGAACTGTTTTAATTGGTTAATTCTCAAACTCTTTGATAGAAATATTTTCATCTTTAATATTATATTAATTTTAATTTCGTTTGCAAAAAGTATATTAATTATTTGTAATGTTAGGAAAGTAAATGAAAGTTTTTTTCTAAAATATATTTTTATTTGTATTTTATAGAAATATTCAAAAGCAGAAAAATCAAAGAAAACATTATGAGCAAATTACAAGAAATGCACACATCATTTATATCCCTCCCATATTTACGTCACAAATTTTTTAAGAATTTTTTAGTAAAATCTTAGTGTTTTTCTAAAAATAATTATATTTTTAACCAAAATAATTACATTTTAAACCAAAATACATTATAATATTTAAATAAATGCCAGAAAAATATTCTAAAACATTAATCTTTGTTTGAAACTTAAATAAACAGCTTGGGGCAGTCTAAATTCTTGACAGGATGGCAAAATTATTGCTATCACTGGTTTGTTTTTCAATTTACAATCATGTAAAGTATACAATTTTGTAATAAAACCTTACTACTTTCGTAAAATAACTATATTTTCAGCAGATTTTATGAAATAATTTGTAATATGCATGAAAAATAATAAAAAAAACACTCTAAAACATATATTTTCATTTTCAGTGGTGAAAAAATATTTATTGGAATCATCAGCCAATAAGAGCCAAGAATGGATGGCCCAACCAATCAGAATTGTCGTTCTTCTTTTGTTAACTTAAAACACTTCTAGTATTGATTTTTTTTACTTGTAAAATAATTCAAGAGAGGGCAGGATCTTATGGGACTTTTTCTAAACTTTTGATTGAGTATTTATACATCACCATAGCTAAAAAATTGCCCGATTTAAAGCAATCGAAACCACTGATGCATTATCGTGTTGAACCCTATTGAAGTGTTAATGCTAAAATATGTAGATGCACATATATGTTTTAGGTTTTAGGCATAATTCAAAAGTATTAAATTTTATGTATTGAATATATTATTTTAAAAACAGTTAATTTATTTAAAATAATTATTTAAATAAATTATACAATATAATGTAAAATATCTTCATATAATGGCAATAATATATATAATAAAAATAATAGCACAGACTTTCACATGACCCACCACTCTACTCACCATCTCATAATACTGATACACTTGAACAATATAGGTTGAAAAGCTAAATAATCACCAATATACATATTTCATGCTAAACCAGAAATCATTAGTTGGTCCAGATCACCATCTCTACACATATATGCTATAAGTGCTCAGATATATATATATATATATTAAGATAGCCAATCCTCATACTTTAATGGACAGGTTTCAATCTACTCTACACTACAACTCTTCAACCATCCATCCAATTGAAAATTTGATGATGGAATGTTCAAAGGCCACCCTGAGGCCAAGATTTTTGTCACACCCATGTTGACCTAAGGTCAATCTAACCCCTCATGTACAGGATGTAATCCATTTAATACATATACAAGGGATCGCAGATATCTCTACTATGTCATAATTGAAACACATAGGCTTATTATATACCTGTATCTATATATATATAACATATAGGGTATATGAGCACAGACTTTCACATGACCCACCACTCTCCACACCATCTCATAACACTGATACAATTGAACACATATATATTGAAAAGATAAATAATCACCAATATATGTATTTCATGCTAAACCAGCAATCATCAGTTGGTCCAGAATACTATCTCTACACACATATGCTATAAGTGCTCAGATATATATTAAGATAGCCAATTGTCATACTTTAATGGACCGGTTTCAATCTACTCCACAATACAACTCTTCAACCGTTCATCCAATTGAAAATCTGATGATGGAATGCTCAAAGGCCACCCTGAGGCTAAGATTCTTGTCACACCCAGTATATGGTGGAATGTCAATTATAGTTTTTATATTCTTAATTGGTTTTAATAGACAATCTATCAGTCTAGGAGCATTGAAATAGGTTGCTATGACAACAAAATATTGAAACAAGAAATGCATTATTATTATTGCAACATAAAATTATAGGTTAATTTTATTTATTCAAAATGCATATGTAAATAATAAAGTTTATGACTTTGAAAAAATTATTATTGTTTCTTTATTACATGTATTTTATTTATTACATTCATAAGTAGTAGATTATAAGCAATGTACATGAATATTTAATGTCTTAGGTGTGCCTATTGTTATGCTATTTTTAATTTATTATTATTGTAAAAATGATTTTAAAAATGGAATGCAGAGTGCTTTCAATATAAGAATGAATAAAAAATGTAACCTTAGTTTTGATGACATCAATTGTAAGAGATTATAAATAAGACTATTTATTATAAAATATGTGCCTATTAACCATAAAAAAGGTGGGGTAAGAAGGCTTATATTTGTACAGGAAAACTGTATAGGATACAGAGAATTTGTTAAAGGAATGAGAAAGTAATTCATAGGGTTCAAATTCATCTTAATATTTCTGTACTAAAATTAATATTGCATATAAACAAAATGTTCTAATAATGGAATATAAAAGCTAACAACATAATATTGTTATAGGAATCGCTTTTATTTGCAGATATAATTTTATAATATTGATGGAGTGATTTAACATAGGATTTAAATCAGTTTATTTGTATGCATATCATTGTAAATGGAGATCGGCTTCTGTTTATTCATAATGTCATTTTAATGTTGAATACCGGCTAAATGGAGAGTAAATTTATAATATTTGAAAATATTAGAATTTACAAAATATGTATTATTTTGGATAACTGTTCATAATACTTTTACTTTATTGCTATTAATAAATATCATCAAATTATAGGTCATCAAATAGACATTGGAACTGTTGGGTTAGTTTGAAGCACCATATAGGAGGAGGATGATCAGGTCACATGTTATGTCTATTTTTTGTATGCATGTACTTGTATACCACTTATAAATATGATTACTATATATATTAAGCTAGATAATTCTTATATATGTGTGTGTGTGTGTGAAATAAAAGAGAGTTAAGTTTAGTTTGAATTTGAATTTATATATTTAAATTTTATCAATTAAATCTTCGATTTAAAGTATTATTCTCTTATTCATTAATTGCAAATTATATTTGAATACGCATCTTATAAGTATTGAAAATCTAAAAGAACTATAGGTGAACAAATAAAAAAACTTATGATTATTATATTTCAGTTTAATCATTTTTTAAATGAAGATTAAAGAAGTGTCATTAACTTTCTTAAATTTCAAAGAGTGCAACAACATTTTTGGTTTCATATAAATATATTATATAATAAACATTATATAGCTATATAATTATAAGCTTTAACTCAGACTAAAATGTAATAATAGATATACAAAGCACATATAGTGAAAAGCTTTAATAAAATATGTTTATAAACAGTATGTGTTTAGCCAACTTTCGATTATTATAAGTTATAGACTTTGTATAAAATGAGAGGTAGAAATGGATGCTCATATATATGTTGTTATTGTTAATTTACATAAAATTTAAATATGAAAATTAACTTGGGAGAATTGGACATCACTTAGAAAGTGGTACATATGATTATTTTCTATTGATAGCATTTTTGTCATCTGAGATATACCATGCCTCTTTAATTTTTTGTTTAATGTCACTGCATTAAGTGTACACAATATTGACAGATTAGAAATAAAGGGATGACCAAATGTAGAGAAATTCTGGAAAATATTGAGTGTGTGTATGTGTTTGATTTAGCTTTTTATATAGGTATGTATGTTGTAACATGCATGTAGATAGTAAATGGAGGAGCAGGTGAGTTCCTGGCATTTGATCTTGTAAATAACTAGAGAGTGGAGGTCAATTGGTAAAATATCCTTTATGTTGTTGAGAAGCTGATGTAATGGAAGGGTGGTTCATAGAGTGACTTGATGGGTGGGAGTAACAATTTTAGTAATGTGGTGAGATATAGTAGTTATATAGAAAAGGGACAATCAGGATTTACAGTCAGTTGGAGTAAAGGGTGTCATGTTTTATTATAAAAATTTCTGGTGGTTTGTAAATCATTTATATATCTGATGTTACACACTTCAGAAATGTATTTGCTGATTTTCTGTCTGATTCAAACTTGCATAAATGAAGGTTGCAATGCAAGGAGGCTTTAAGACCAAAATCTTGATAGACAAAACTGCAAACCTGTATTGGTTTAATAACTATTTTGTAATTTCATGTGGGAAAATTGCATTGTAAGAGAAAGTCCAGATATTTAATACTGTTGAGGCTATCTTTATTTTCACAGGTTCAATGGAAGAGAGATAGCATCAGATTTGTTGCTGAATTTAAGAAATTAGTTTATTGAGTGTGCAGATGAATATGTCATCATCATAACAAATGTATAGTAGGGATGGGTATGAGGCATGATATATTGGGATGATTGTTTCTTTAACCATATTTAAAAAAAATGTTAGAAATTACACTTCTAAATAGCAGTTCCAAGAGCCATCCATCTTCCATTTCATAAGATATATTGTTAAATGTAGCCACAATGTCATTATGGATCCATATTAGACATCTGTAATAAAACATATTTTGTGGTGGTGTAGAATATGAATTGCAATGTTTGGTTTGGTAATTGAATGGAAGTGACATGAAGTATTGATCTGTATAATTCAGAAATGCCAAACAAAGTGATGCAGACTTGTTAATTCAGCAGTGCATTTTTAATCATTTCTATACCTTTGAATAAGAATCATATTATATATTTGCCAAAGCTGAGTGATTTAACAGGTGGCCATCTTTATGTAATTTTTATGTTGACAAATAACTTAGGGTAATAGTGACTGATGGATAAATACTGAAGTATTCTTGTTTAGAGAATGTGGTGTTGCAATATTTGTGAAGGATAAATGAAATAAATTTGTCTTTTTGTCATTTCATATTATAGACAGCTGTAGGTATATATTTAGGCTTTAGAATGTGTGTGTTTATTTTGGTGATAAATTATTGTTTTGGCAAAAGCAGGTAAATTTTAAGGTGTAAACACCTACTTTATTAATTTCAATGGAGAATATATTTTATAATATTTATTTATATTATATGTTTCAAATGTTTATTATCTATTTGTCATTTATTTTTATATTGTTAATAAAAATTAAATTCATTTTAAACAAATAAACTTTCTTTACTTGTCATTCAATTAATAATGAAAACCTATTGGCTAATAACATTTTGACAGATAATAGTCAGGTATTGACTTATAGTTTATAATAATAAAGTAGTCCAGAAATTAAGTGATTTTGTAAGCATTTATATAATTACATATTATTTGCTTTGTAGTAAATCCAATATATTATTTTGTGGACCAGGTATAAATTTTTATATAATAACAAATTAATTAATTTAATATTTCTAGATATTTAATAAGTAATTAGAAGATTATCATAGTTATTTTATTAGTTATATATAACAGTTATTTTAGGATAGAAATTTATATTTGATCTAATTCGATAGTTTACAAAGAAATAATATATTAATTATTTAGGATAAACAAAGGCAATTGTAATTCGATGCCTGCATGTTTTTTAATCTATTATTCATTGGATATATGTTCTAGTAATTTAGTATTTAGTTATAAAGATGGTAATCTTATTATGTTATCAAATTGGAAATATCAGGTGCTAAAATTGGTATTGGAATTCTATTAAATAAAATAATTTACATTGATTAAATTTAAAGCTCATCAATATAAATCATAAAACTAGGTTAAATACTAAGCTTTGATGTTGACATTGATTATGTTAAAGTATTAACCTTTTCATAGTTCAAAATCTTTGTTGGCTGAGCAAATTAAAGTTCTAAACTTTTGATTGGTCAATTATGGAATCAGCAGTAAAAATATATTTGTCTTTTAATATTATATTCATTTTAGTTTCATTTGTAAAAAGCAAATTAATAATTTATCATATTATGCAAGTGAACAGAAGTTTTTTCAAACATAAATTTATAATTATAAAAATATTCTATAGTGGAGAACCTAAAAAGAATGTTCATAACCTATGAAAAAATGCTGCACATGTCATTGATTTCTTTCACAATTTATTTTCATGTAAAAGTAAAGAATTTTTACTAAAATCTTAACTATTTTTCTAAAATAATTATATTTTCAGCATATTTTATCAACATAATTTATAATATGTAAAAGAATATTAGAAAACACTCTAAAACATTCATATTTGTTTTGAAAATCAAAACAAAGAACTTAGATCTGGCACTCTCTTTTGTTAAAGATGAGAAACATCCAATCAGCACCTTGGAAAATCTGCCTTCTCCAATTGATACAGCTTTAAATTTAAATATTATTGAATTTTTACTTGTAAAATAATTTTAGAGAGGTAAGCATCTTATGATATGTTTTAAGCTATAAAATCACCATAAATTTATTACAATAACATAAATATTGACAGTTTTAGAGTGACCTGAAGCTTTGAACAAAAATTTTCATGTGTGGCACAGTAAGCTTAATAATATTACACATATTAGGGTAATTATAATTTAGAATTTAGTAACTTGGCTTTATTGATTTAAATAATAATTCATTGTGATTTGTTAATAGCATTTGTATAATTGTCACGTAAGAATCTTTCATTTATTTTAGGTCATCATGATTGGATGTTATAAATTGTAAGGTTACAAAGGAGTGTTGATTTTCATTTTATATTATTATATGCTGACATAGATGGCAAGATATGATTGGTTAATCAATCTTGCACATTGTATCATAGTTTTGTATTGTAGACACTTTGTTCCACTGCAATTTGATATTGTAAATTTATAAAATTTTAAGAGAGAATTTTATATATTCTATTAATGATAGATTAATGCACATAAATTTGTAAGATAACAAAGCCTTTTACCATTATTTTTATTTCATTACAATTGGTTTATCTCACAATTGCATATGAGACAAAATTGCTATCTTAGTGTTGCCTTTATCTTCATTTTTATTATCATTATTTTCATTTTATTCAGTTATAATTGGTAATCAATTATTAAGTTATACCTTGTTTTGTTGCAATCAATATTTTAAATTTGCATATTATACTAAAGTCTTTATTTTTTATCCATATCATTTTCATTCTGCTTCAAATGGCTTTCAAATTCATAGGACCTAATAAAGTCATTCTTCCATCCATTCATAAACTCAGTTTTGTTCTGTTACAATAGTTATGGCTGACATCAACAAAGGCTTATGCATTTAATTACTAAAATATAAAAATATAACATATTTAAATAAGCACATCATATTCAATAAAGAGGATTACTTTAATATTATAAAGTAAATATATTTTAAAAGCATTAAATAGTAAATATATAATGTAACAATGGACAATGTTAAGCACCTCTCTATGAAGTATAATTTTATAAACCTATGTTTGTTTGTGAAATTTACTAATTGAAGTTTATATATTCCTATTGTTATATGTTAATAAATTCTCATTTTTATTTAATTAAGCTGTTTTCTGTGATCATTCATAATTAAGTTATCACATTCATTTAATTATCGTTCATTTATATTTTAATATATCGTATCTGATAAGTAATTTTGTAAATGAATTTCTAAGAAGTTAAATAATATTATAAATGCTAATATACTTGTGAAGTAAATACTTTTCATGATGTAAGAGGTTTTAAATATTTATTATATGTATATAAAATATGGTATGATTTCAATAAAATTCCATTTGTAATTTAAACTATATTTTAATAATTTAACAAATTTATTTGTTTATGCTGCACTCCACAATAGTTTAAATCCTGAGAGTCTCTATTTTTGAATTTATTTCCTGTTATCGAAATACTGGATAAGCATTATTCATTCTTTATTTATTTGTTTTCATATATTTAACATTTAATGTGTTAGGGAATTTTTTAAAAAATATCGATTTTCCATTTGCATGATCTCCTTACAGTTATTGGTTGCCATTATATATATTACCGAGTCATTGCTTAATCTATATTTTATTCAGCTGTATATATATATGTACATATAGAGGTTTTAACATATATATACTGTAACAGTCAAGTTTGTACATTCACATAACAGACCCTAGAATCCAAGCACAGAGACAGAAGAGGATCAGTACAAAATGGTAAGATCTCGAGACTGACCTCACCCTATGGATGACACCCTTGATAGTACATTTATATATACTTTTGATTCATGGCTAACATAAGTCAGAGGCAAGCAATAAGACTCAAATAAATAAAAGAAAGGCTTTTAACTTGACTAAATAGATTATATAATTCATTGAAATGTGATCATTAATGCATAGCTCTTCACATATATATTTTATAAATAATTAGAATTGGACTGAATTGGATTAATAACGAGACTGAGAATGAAATATATTAAATTAATTATGCATTTATTTATGAGTAAACAGAATAAAAAAATAATAAATACGTAACTTCAGTGTAGAATGCATACAGACATTTAGAATAATAACAAGAGTTTTAGTATTCTCCCATTACAAATCTATCGCAGTGTACCAGACATTCAATCTATCCTTGATCACAGAGGGCACCACCAGATCGCTAAGTATCTGGAAAATTTATTTACTGTGATCAAAAATGGATGATGGTTTGCACAGACTAGATTCAGGGAGAAATAAGAAATCTTAAATATTGTTTAGACAATTAAGAAATAAAAGTACTAAGACAAACATTGCCAAATTATGTTTAAACAATTTTTAAATTTTATTTGAGAGAAATATAAATTATAAAGTAAAAGTTTATAATACAACAAATAGGGTTATATCAGGAGTGTACCAGAAATAATAAAATTCAACGCTCTAGCAAACAAACTAACTTTCTAACAGTGAATTAGAAAGGGATGAAACAAATTTCTTTCGACTAAGAATTCACTTAACAACATGGGTTCTCCATTTACAGATTTGAAAATAATACATTCTTGAAATAAATCAACAAAAAAGTGCCGGTGAGCATTTCTTAGCCTGGAAAATGCATCAGGACCAAGAATGTCATATTGGCAGTAAAACAGCCCATGGTATATCACATTTAAAATAATGTGCCACTGATTTATCCCAAGAATAAAAAAAAATTAAATAACTATGTCGGATTATAAATTATAAAATTGGGAGAAAATTTATATCTCCAATTCATTGGAATAATAAAAATCAGAAAATACCCCAACATAAATGATTTCAAATTAATAAAATATTAAATCTATGATTAAAACAAAACAGACATCTAAAACTGGTGAATCCCCAAACAAACAATGGGCCAACACTAATAATGAGAGGTCTCAGTAGGAGACAAGTAAATAATTAGAAAAGCAGTTATGTCTGCCCAAGCATTTCAAGAAAGTGAAATAATTATAATTACAAATAAATTGATAAAACAAGTTCTTAGTACATGCTCTGATAAAATTTAAAGCAACACATAAAAGACAAAATAAATCTAGCAAGCAAATATAGACACTGACCTAGATTTTTATAAGTTAGTTTATCAGAGAGTGTATATGAGTAGAAAATATTAAGATATTAAATACTTTAGCAGAAAGAAACTGTCTTTCACCTATAATTTACAAAGGGATTAATATCTTCATGTTGGTGATTTATAAAATAACAAAGAACAACAATTTCAGTTTCCCATTTTAGTGATGTAAACACAAATACAATCCTGTAAGAAATCAATGAAACCCACATGGATGAGCTCCCACTAGTTTATGGACTAATGAGGTTATAATGCCATAGGACTGTGGCATGTTCTACTGCATTTAAAACAAACATGATTGATTTCCAACAAGATGAAAATGGCCTTATGCAATCTGGGAAAAGAAGAAATGAAATCTCTAACCAAAAAAAAAAAAACCAGAACAATAAAAATGATAAACTGCCAGCCAAAAAATTTTATGGTTTGCAAAAGCACAAACACTGTATTTTAAATCAATTATTGGACAGTACAATAAATACAGATGAGCAAATTAAAATTACACAAGACTGCTAAAGCATTTAGAAAAAGTTATGCATATAAATAGAGATATATTAAGCATATAAAAATATAAATTCACTAGACCCTCTCCAATAAATAAAATTGAAAGCAAACTTGGAATCTTACAACTAAGACTCCAAGACACACTATAAATACAATGCAAAGCAGATGTTAATAATAGGAGGTTAAATAACTATTAAGATTACAGCTTTATTTTTAGTTTGAGCAAAGATTTAACTAAAGGAAGAAGAAAAGAAAATATTTACCTCACAGTAAAGCAAAGTTTGTGTGGTTTCCAAGAGTGCACACTTTTATTTAAGTTCATATTTCAGGGTTTCCATCTTTTTTCAGTGGCAAGTGTAGAGGCATTGGGGATCTGGTTTATTTTAGACTTTCATAGCAGAAATGAAGAACAGCCAGCAGATGGGGCTCTGACTTGGTTTAAGTTAGCAATGCATATTGTTGGTTATAAAATGTACAGTAGTATATTTTGATATCTTGTGAAGAAACCAAAATGTTTTAATGACTGTAAATTTTTAAAAAATATTAAATGTCCGATGGCCAACAATATAATCAAAGTGTGGAAATAAATACTGACTCTTACTTTGAAATAGTGTGTTAGTCAAAAATAATTTAAAACTATTGTTACAAAATTTGTGGTGTTATTTATACCCATGCTACAGTTCCCATGTAAACTTTTGTTGTTTTCGAATTTTACTTCTTAGGGCAGGGCAAATCTCAATCTCCTGCTCAAACTAATTAGGAATTCTAACCAGGGATTATTTTAAACAAAAACAACACAAAATTAAATACTCACTTTTAGAATGAACTGAGAAATGATTAACATAAAAGAGACAGGAATGTAATTAACAAGTTTGCTTGTTTTTAATCAAATTGATTAAAAACAAGCAGTGAAAGAGAACTATTTTAAAATCAATTCTATAAAAAAAATTAAAATGACCTATTTTAAATATAAATGAGTATGTGTTTTAATACACATACTCTTTTTAAATAATTTAAAATTTTTTTAACATTAGAAATTTAACAAAAATTAAAAGTTCAACTCCTCAAATACGTCATCAAAAAGAAAAAAACAACATTCCTGTGTTTTAAACTATGAATTTTTTAAACCCCCTCCCCTAGAAACCTGACTGAATGTTTGCCTTGCACTCAGAAAAAACAAAACAATATTTCATGTTAAACATTTCTCCATTATCATAATCCATGTAACAAAATCTTTCTTTTATTTTATTAAAACAATCCATCCAATTACTAAAATCTGAATCCTTGACTTTTGTCCAGTGGTTCTTTTACTTTTTTCCCTAACTTTCTGAAATAAGTTCCTTTCCCTCTCTTATATTTTACTTGCCTAGAATTTACTATTTTGTCTCTTTCTTATTCTGGTTTGTTTTTTAGCTCATATAACTGAATCTTTTTCTTAACAAAACTTCCCAGTTCTTCATCCTTTCCTATTTTATCTTTGATCATATCAATGCTACTAAATGATAAAACTTCATTTCCTACAGGCCTTTTAGATGTTTTGAATAAGACTGCTTTATAAATGGCTTTTATTTTTGCTTTAAAATCATATTCCAAAAACTTTTTATTAACTCTTTTCTTAGTTTTAACTTCATGTTCACAATAACAGTTGTTTTTCTGAATTCATTTTTAGCCTCTTGTAGGAATTCTTTTACCTTATTTTCCATCTGTAACTTATAACTGTCTCCAAGATTTTCTTTCTCCACCACATTATCTATCTCACTCCACTCGTTACTTATTTCTAACTTTATTTCCACCTTCTCTGTAAAAGCACTACCCTGTTTTAACTTAATTTCTATATCTCTTATGACCTCAACCTCTTTTTTCAGATCATTTTCCATCTCAGCTTCCTTTTCTACTTCCTGATTTTCTTTTATTTTTCCCTTCATTTCATCCTTCATCTCTCTCATTTCTCTAATAATTTCTACTTTGCACTTTCTAATTTCTTCCTTCATTTCTGCTTTGAACTTTCTCAAATCTTTTATTATTGCCTGATTGCTCTGCTTGAGTTCTTGCCACATTTCACTCAACATATCCATAATCATCCCGAGCTCTGACTATTCTTTGCCTTTTTCCACTACTCCCATTTTTGAAAACAAAATTAAATCCCACTCTAACTTTTATTTTTACTTTTCCAAAAGTATAACTTCTTAAAAAAAGACAAAAATCTAAAAGCAAATGAAATGCAATTTTCTGTTTGTATATTATTTTTATCCTATGAAAAAGATGAACTATATTTAACATGTTTAAATTCCAAATATTAACTCTGAAAGAATTAAAAAAAAACCCACTATTTACTGTTTTCTATAAATTATTTCATATGAAAAAGATGAACCCCCTTCTACCAAACTGTTCCAACAATACCTGCCATAACTAACAAAAACCGACCCCACCTATTTAATCTTATCTCTTACACCTGAAACCTTTCTCAATTGTCTGAACAAAATCTCACATGGGCTTAAAAACTCAAAGCTCTATGTTGCCTGTGCTAAAATTAATATACCTATGTACTGGACACTCAATCTATCCTTGATCACAGAGTGCACCACCAGATTGCTATGTATCTGGAAAATTTATTTACTGTGATCAAAAATGGATGAGGATGATTGTTTGTATTGATTAGATTCAGGGTGAAACAAGAAATCTTAATTATTATTCACACAATTGAGAAATAAAAGTACTAAGACAAATGTCAGCCAAATTATGTTTAAACAAATTTTAAATTTTATTTGAGAGAAATATAAATTATAAAGTAAAAGTTTATAAACAAAAATAGAGTTATATCAGGGATGTACCAAAAATAATAAAAATCAATGCTCTGGCAGACAAACTAACTTTCCAACAGTGAATTAAAAAGGGAGAACAAATTTTTTTGAGCTAAAAATTTACTTAGAACACTGGTTTCCCCATTCACAGATATGAAAATAATATGTTTTTGAAATAAATCAACAAAGCAGCACTGGTGAGCATTTATTGGTCTGGAAAATTGCATTGGGACCAAGATTCTCATATTGCCAGTAGAACAGCCCATGATATATTATGTTTAAGGTAACATGTGGCTTATTTATCCCAAGAACAAAATAAACAACTACATCAAAGGATAAATTGTAAAACTGGGAGAAAATTTACATCTCCAATTTAATAGAATAATAAAAATCAGGAAATACCTCTACGTAAATGATTTCAAATTAATAAAATATTAAATCAATGATTAAAGGAAAACAAACATTTAAAACTGGTGAATCCCCAACCAAATGATTGGCCAATACTATCAATTACAGGTCTCAGTAGGAGACAAGTAAATAATTAGAAATACAGTTATGTCTGCCCAAGGATTTCAAGAAAGTGAAATAATTATAATTACAAATAAATTGATAAACCAAGTTCTTACTACACCCTCTGATAAAATTTAAAGCAGCACATAAAAGACAAAATAAACATAGCAAGCAAATATAGATGCTGACCTAGATTTTTATAATTTAGTTTATCAGAGAGTGTATATGAGCAGAAAATATTAAGACATTAAATACTTTAGCAGAAAGAAACTGTCTTTCACCTATAATTTAAAATTATCTTTCTGTTGGTGATTTATAAAATTACAAAAAGCAACAATTCCAGTTTTTCATTTTAGTTACATAAACACAAATACGATCATGTAGGAAATCATTGAAACCTGCACAGATGACCTCACCCTAGTTTATGGACTAATGAGGTCATAATGCTGTAGAACTGCAGCATGTTCTACTGCATTTAAAGCAAACATGATTGATTTCCAACAAGGCAAGAAAAAATATGATTACAGCTTTATGTAATCTAGAAAAAATAGAAACAAAACATGATGAACAACCAGCCAAATGATTGTATGGTTTGAAAAAGCATAAATACAGTATTTTAAATCAATTATTGGACAATAAAATAAATATAGGTGAGCTGCTAAAGCATTTAGAAAATGTTATGCATATAAATAGAGATATATTAAGCATATTAAAATATAAACTCACCAGGCATTTTCCAATAAATAAAATTGAAGATAAACTTGGACTCTTACAACTAAGACTCCAAGACACACTGTAAATACAATGCAAAGCAAATAAGTTAATAAATAGAAGGTTAAATAATTATTAAAATTACAGCTTTATTTTTAGCTTGAATGGAGATTTAACTAAAGGATATACCCTGGAAGGAATAAAAGAAAATATTTACTTCACAGTAAAGCAAAGTTCACATAGTTTCCAAGAGTGTGTACTTTTATTTAAGTTCATATTTCAGGTGTTCCATCCTTTTTCAGTGGCAAGTGTAGAGGCATTGGGGATCTGGTTTATTTTAGATTTTCATAGCAGAAATGAAGAACAGCCAGCAGATGGGGCTCTGACTTGGTTTAAGTTAGCAATGCATATTGTTGGTTATAAAATGTACAGTATTATATTTTGATATCTTGTGAAGAAACCAAAATGTTTTAATGACTGTAAATTTTTAAAAGATATTTAATATCCAATGGCCAACAATATAATCAAAGTGTGAAAATGAATACTGACTCTCACTTTCAAGCAGCATGTTAGTCAAGAATAATTTAAAACTATTGTTCCAAAATTTGCAAGGTTATTTATACCCATTCTACAATTCCCATGTTAAACTTTTCTTGTTTTCGAATTCTATGCCTTAGGGCAGGAAAAATCTCAATCTCCTGTTCAAACTAATTAGGAATTCTAACCAGGGATTATTTTAAACAAAAACAACACAAAATTAAATCCTCACTTTTAGAATGAACTGAGAAATGATTAACATAAAGAGACAGGAATGTAATTAACAAGTTTGCTTGTTTTTAATCAAATTGATTAAAAACAAGTGGTGAAAAAAACTATTTTAAAATCAATTCTATAAAAAAAATTAAAATGACCTATTTTAAATACAAATGAGTATGTGTTTTAATACCCGTACTTTTTTTAAACAATTTAAAATTTTTTTAATGTTTAACAAATATTAAAAGTTTTTAATTGTTGGTAATAAAACCATTGAATATTATATCAATCTGGTTCAATGGAGATACATATACAATTAACAAATAATAGCTTTACGATGAGATAAGTTTAACTGATGCTCATCCGATTGATTAACTCCAATAGGATGTGTATGAATAATCACTACGTATGTCTATCAGGTTGTTACATATGTGTAATTCTACTAAGCCTTGACTAACAATCAATAATATCTTCATACTTATGAATGTATTTGTTTTTAACATGTGAGTGTATAAATTAGCTTAAATAACTTAGATTAAACATGGCTTTCAAGCTTGTTTCAGACTAATGCTGAATTTGTTATAAGGAGGTAGAGTTGGCTGCTCTTAAGTTACCAATGTGCTATGGCACAGGCAAATAATAATAATAATAATAATAATAATAATAATAATAATAATAATAATCATCATCATCATCATCATCATATTGGGTAATAACCCCAGAAGGCATCCAGCCATATTTGAAAATAAGTTGAATAAAATTCAAGTTAGAGACAAGCAGATCACCAGCCTGGATATTTATGCAGCTACTTGGTCCCTGCTCAGGCAAATAGCAAAGCTATAAAAACAAAATTAAAGAAAGCATGGTCCTGATTATGCTCCTATTGGACAATAATATGATTAATTAACATTGATAAAGTGGATAGAATCATGTAAAATTACCTGTACAGATATGTACTTTAAAAAAAAATGAATATTGTAGACTTGAAATTGAACTAACAATAATAAGATTCAACATGTATCTTGCTATGGCATTATAATATTATGTAACTATTGGATCAATAAAGTTTACTATTGTTGAAACTTTAATAATAATAATAATAATAATAATAATAATAATAATAATAATAATAATAATAATAATAATAATAATAATAATAATAATAATAATAATAATAATAATAATAATAATAATAATAATAATAATAATAATAATAATAATAATAATAATAATAATACCAGCCATAAGGGCTTCACAATTGTCTTATATGCACTTTGGTGCACTAGGTGTGTGTTCTTATTGGGTAATAACCCCAGAAGGCATCCAGCCACATTTGAGAATAAGTTGATTAAAATTCAAGTTAGAGACAAGCAGATCACCAGCCCAGATATTTATGAAGCTACTTGGTCCCTGTTCAGACATACAGCAAAGTTATAAAGAATGAAATTGCTCGTTTGTGGATAAACTGTAAGTTTTTAATGACTACAAATATGATCATGGGACTTTGGATTTGAAGAGAAACTAGAAGAATATAAAGGTGTGAGATAAAGAAATTCATATAATGTCTTCCTTGATATACCATGAGATTTGAAATCAAAAAACAATGATGATATTAGATCTCCTATTTCCTAAGAATTAAAGAAAATATGGTTCAGATTATGCTCCTATTGGACAATAATGTGCTTAATTGATATTTCTAAAGTGGATAGAATTATGAACAAATTGCCTATATAGTTATGTACTTTTAACAATAAATATTGTAGCACTCAAAATTGAACTGACAATAATAGGATTAAACATGTATTTTGCTACAATTAAGCAGCATTGTAATACTATGTAACTAAAAGGATTAATAAAGTTTATTATTGTTGAAACTTTAATAATAATAATAATAATAATAATAATAATAATAATAATAATAATAATAATAATAATAATAATAATAATAATAATAATAATAATAATAATAGTAGTAGTAGTAGTAATAATAATAATAATAATAATAATAATAATAATAATAATAATAATAATAATAATAATAATAATAATAATAATAAGAAGAAGAAGAAGAAGAAGAAGAAGAAAAAGAAGAAGAAGAAGAAGAAGAAGAAGAAGAAGAAGAAAAGAAGATCACTCTCCAGATGGATTGATGAATTGAGGGTTTTTGTGCCAAATGCTGGTACCCTGGGTTTAATTGTCATGCGGCTAAAAGGAACATTTAGTTTAGAATGGTGGGGGACTTATGTGCTAACCTGGCCTTAAATTCAGGCTTCACTTGCTCTACCCTATAAAAGGAAGATGTGCTGGATTAACCAGGTCTTCATCTTAATACAAATAAAATAGACAGCAAAACATGGAAATATTTAATAAAAGAAATGGATCTCATCTGCCAAGCAAAAGAGTATTATAAATTTTAGTATTATAAGTACTAGAGCTATAGCTTTATTAGCTTCATCAATAGAAACCAACTCTTTTGTAGCTTATAAAATACATGCTACAACAAGGAATAATTATACTTTATTTACTTTGCCCTGTTCAATCTATTGATGCTATTGATAACATAATTAATAATTAATATTTTAAGGAGGGAAAGTATATTTGAATGGATTTAAGAAGTTAACTAGCAAATATACTTCTAAATGTTTTTTCAAGGCTAGTCTAATTATTAGTACATAATAAATTTAATATTGTGAACAATTTTAATTAACGCAAGCCATATTATAAAATTAAATAATTCAATAATTAATAATAATATTAACAAGTGCAGAGTGAATCATTATTATTGATAAATAGGATTTCAAAACAGCACACAGAAAAATAATGCTAGAAAATAATTTAGATGCAGATATTTCTTTAATTAAATTGTATTAAAATTAAGTGCTCGCTGTTTTGAAGCATTTGTCATGTAATAAAATAAATATTTAAATTAAATAATCAAAATAGAAATATAGGTATACCGCAGTGATATAATTCAAATTAGGTTAATTTTGAAAGATATTTCTTGATAGAAAAAAAATTACATATTGAGTAGGTAAGTTATTTATAAATTTTAAAACATTAATTTAAAAAAAATTGGATTCATTATTATTTAACAACCTTTCATTTCATATAGTAAAATAGTTTAATTACTTTTTTTTTCTCATGTGTCAAAGCATTGGCCAGGAAGTGAACCCACAAAGCTAGAGTTATGATTTAAGAATTTAAATAGGAGTTACACAGACCTCTGTGAATTTTTAGATTTACTGGTTATTGTGTAACTGAAACATAGGTTCTTGGATGGCAGACATGGTGAGTTTTCTTGGATGGCTGCAACATCATCTTCTTTATTTAGCTGAAATGTAAGTGCATGTGCTGCAGATTTTGGTGAGCTTTCCTGGGTGACTGTAACATTTTCTTTATTTATTTAGTTAGGCTTTGGCTCTTTTTAGGTGATGACCTGGTTGTTACAGTATCAGATGGAAACCATGTTCCTCCATTCTCCCCATGGTGAAAACAGTAAAAATTGCCTTCCTCACTGAACATTTTCAAGTTCAAACCTGTGTGGACTTTGGTAGCAAACACTATTTAAAATGGAGTCTGTCCCTTTTTTCAGGCTTAAAACATAGCCTTTTTATATGTTTCCCCTTACAAACTCTTAACACCTTTTGGAATTCATTTTGCCTCAGGACTCATTTAATGTAAGAATTAATTAAATATTACAAAATTATAAAATTTAGATTTGAAATCTACTGATAAATATCTGGAATGTTAGAACCTTTTCTTAGGCTATTACACAGTAATGGTCCAATAGCTATATTGTAAGATTTCTCATTGTAAACAATTTCTATTAGCAAAATTTCAAAATCTCATTTAATCTCATCTAATGCAATTTCAATTAGGCAAGATTTTAAAATAACTTTTATTTTGACATAATGCAGGTGCGCCCTTAATTATATTCTTGTTTATAACTAAAAAATCTGTTTTAATTAAGAACCAAAACTTTTATTTTCAAATATATGTAAAATAATGCTTTAATATTTTTTTAAAAAGAAAACTCTTTTTTTTTTTTTTTTGATTTTAAAAGAAACCTTCTGTTTTTTTTAACATATTTTAAAGAAAACTTTACTTTTAATTATATAAAATAAGAAAACCTGTTAACAGATTTTCAAAGAAAACTCTTAACTATTTTTAGTTATGCCTCCCCTATATACATTCTAATGTGGGTCAGATTATCTATCTGTATACAAATTTACAATAGTAACAACAAAATTAATAATTTAACTTCTAACATCAATAATATAATAAACATTTTTATAAATATTATATGACATTTGTAAGCTATAATGTTACTAATCCTATCTAATTATGGCATTCTTTCATATGCAAATAAACAATGCTGTTTAGACAGCCATGACAGAATATTTTAAAGCCTACTTTATGAGATTTAAAATACATTAAATAGGTTTGAAACTATGCCAGATGTGTAGGTTGTCAGACTGATGATGAAACGGTAAGGGATTGGAAATGTTATCATTTCAATATAGATGGTTCAAAATTGACATGACCAAATCATATTTTCTAGCAATTAATAATGTAATTCATTACTTAAAAGTCAATTATATTTCCTGGTCATCCAAACTTTGAGTTCTATTATTTGGCTTTTTATTTGAATTAGCAATAATCATTCTATAAACTCCTGAAAGCGTTTATTTCTTTTTACAGATGCCAGCATTAGAGATGGTTTACTAATGTTCCTAATTAATATTTACTTATAAAATGTTTTTTATTATTAGACTCTAAACTAATTGCATGCAGTGGCATTGATTCAGTGAAGAAATGAAAATTATGGAGATTTCTGATTTAAATTTTCAAAGTAAATTTTATTAACAAACAACACAAATTACAAAAAGTACAAACTATCCATTCATTTACACATTCATTTTAAATTCTCACTAACATATATATGCATCACCAAATGGTTAAAAAATATAATTTTTAAATCATGTTTTACAGAAGACATATAAATACTAAATGAAGATACAGATCAAGTTTACATATTTTATACATGCATTATAATAATTAAGACTACAAATATAATTTAGATTAATAAGAAAGTTCTCCAGATAAAAGTTCTTATAACATGAAAAGTCATACATTCTTACCATGAAGGTTCTTTTTTCTTTAATCAAAATACTTTTGAGACATTTAGCATGATGATAGATTTGAAGATTTTAATATATTTTCCCTGAGATCAATCCTGAAGTATTTTCTTATTGTGTGGACAGGGATCTCTGGTTTGATATAGGCATGGCAGTGGACATCAGGGCAGCATTTTGACAGTAGGATCAAAAGGCAGCACTGGTAAACATAGCTGATTTTTAGCCATGCATTTTGAACTTTTACTACTGCAAAGGTGAAAGTTTCCACATGGTCCCTCATCCACTAAATTTCTCTACTATTTACAACTCTGCTGTTCTTTCTGTAGAAAGATAATAAAAATAATGTTTTTTGAGGATCACTTCATGCATGTACTGTGTCATATCCTTTTCATCTTTTTCTTCTGTGAATTTAATCCCCCACTCTGTTATTTTCAATTACTCTATTTGAAAATTATTTACAAAGTCAACATATTAATATTTGTTTTCAGTTTAGTACACATTTTGAGCTATATAATAACAACTGTGCACAGCTGAATGAACTGTGTAATTTACAAAAGAAAATGTAAAATTATGTTTGAGGAACAATTTAGTTATTATATATTTTATTTTTTTCTTAAGATTTAAGGTAACATTTCTCAAAATTACTTTTATTGTGTATGGACATTAATTAGAGTGAATATCTTTTTCTTAAGATATAACATCTTACTTTTTTTTTAATTTTAGGTTCTTGTTAAAAAAATAACACAAATAAAGTAAAATCATAGAATTAATGCAACCAGAATAACACTAGTATTATTACTTATATTAGTTTTTAACGGACAGAAAATAACTAAAGGTGGAACAATTATTTGAATATAAAGATTTTTTGTTTACATTTATTATTTTTTTTTCTAATTTGAATTGTTTATGAAACTGTTACTTTCCAGCCTTTTAACTTTTCCACTGGGCTCTAATTATAGGAACATCTTATAATAATGGCTACTTTATCAATGGCAATTCATTGCAATGATATAGCATTTAAATCATGCACACTTCCTCTTTTGGAGTTTTTTTACTTTCAACATCTGATTCTAAGACATAGGTGGCATATTTTTTTGTTTTTAGAGTATCATTCTTTATCTATTTCAGCATTTTTGTATAACTTAGGGAACTTAAAAAGAGTGAAAGATATTGTAAAATCAGTCTTATTCTTGAAAATGACTTTGCTTGTTATTAAGATATTTAAAAAAGAATGGGTGGAGCTCATTGAAACAGAGTTTTCTGTTCACTTACTTCAAAGCTTCACAGAACTCATAAATTAACATCAACTCTTTTTTAAAAAATAATTTAATGGTTTACTGCTCAGAAGTTTCTAAAAAGATTGAACACTAGAAAAGTTAGAGCTGAAAACATGAACTATGCATCTTGGGGTCATGGGTCTATGCTCTACCCTTGTACTAAACCACACAGGAATCATCTTCAATTG
The DNA here is from genome assembly GCA_028023455.1 of Epiperipatus broadwayi. Lineage (NCBI taxonomy): Eukaryota > Metazoa > Onychophora > Udeonychophora > Euonychophora > Peripatidae > Epiperipatus > Epiperipatus broadwayi. The sequence continues at coordinate 97,606 of JAQFVV010006436.1, read as the reverse complement.
AAACTCGTTCAAATAAAGTTATTATTGCCAAAATAAATACAATTCATAAAAAAATTAGACTATCAAATGATGACACATTTTCCCCCCATATGTCACTATAAGTAAACAAAGTCAAAGTTCCAATTTTAGTAATATGATAAGAACTGTTCTTGTTTAAATATCATCTAATGGTAATATGAGTAACCAATGATTATCAGATCAACCCATAAATTATTATTTAAATTTATATTCTCAAATCAATTTTTGGGCTTTTGAAGTTTTACAATTTGAACCTTAAGCCCCGTTGATAAAATCTAAAGCCAAAAATTGGTCTAAGAATGAAGATTTAAATATTAATGATAGGGATTTTATATGCATCTGATAAACACTGATTACTCAAACCTATACTAGAGAACACTAGAGTAGAAAGCTGCTCATACTCTGAAGCAAATCCACTTAAATTATTGTTCCATTGTTTTCTGCTGCTGTTGTATTATTATTTTATAGAAACCTAAGATTATTCATGTTACTGCTATTATTAATATGAAAATTGATGTATAAAAATATAAATATAACTAATTTAATACTGTTAGTAAAAATAAATGAAATTAGTAATTTAAGAGCAAAAATTCAGATAAGTGACTGTTTAATTAAAAATAACTGTTCAAAATTTATTATGCAATCTATTAATCTAATGTGGATTTACTGTAGAAGTGTGTGGCAGTGCATGCAGTGTTCAGTGCAAACTTCTTACTATTTGCAAAACCCAAAAAAAGTTTTGTACAGTGGTCAGAGTTGCAATTTATATTTTTGGAATTTATCAGTGTTTTGTGAATATTTAATTAAGCTTTTGATTGCAGCAATAAATAAGCAGTTGCATTTGTAAATGCACATGAAAAATATATTCTTCTTGTATTCAGTAGCGATAATATGAGTCAGAAAAAAATGAGAAATTTTATTATTTAAAGTCTATATATAAAATTAATTTTTATTTTCTTTGATGTTGTATATTGTTTTGATGATTCAATAAATGTATTTATATTATTGAAATTCATTATTTTTAACCATTATTGGTTTCTTGCAGGATGATGGTCTTTCCAAGTTTCAGTTTTTCTAAACCACAATCTTTCAGAAAATTTATGTACCTTATCAATTAATATGACATATAGTTTTTTTCTCAACCTTTTTCAATCTATTATAATCCAAATTTAAAGCTTCAACTATCAATCTACCATCATCTCCATAAGTTAACATATCCATCCCATATCTATTTCAATTATTTTTAATGTTAATGTTTCTTCTCTTTCTCATATATTTTGCATTCAATCTCTCTTTGATAATTCAACATATAACTTCTAATATCTTATTGTAAATCTGAAAATTCTGTACTCTCTTCTATTATCTGTTTAACCCCCAGATCTACACAGTAATCATATGGTTAATTTTACATTTTATTAAAAATATGGAAGTGTTGTTTAAAAATATTAATGTGTTATAAATAAAACGCCATTTTGTTAGCTAAATAAAATAATATCTTAATTGAAAATAGTTAATGATTTTTATAAAAACAAATATTTACTCCTTGACTAATAATAATTTAAAGATATCTGGTGAAAATCAAAAAATCAACTAGAAAATATATAAAAAAAGTTTCAAATTGATATTTTCTTTTAAAAATATATAATAGAAAAATGAAAAATAAGTCTTTATATTTCTAACAAAATAATCAATATTATGAATCCCTTGACGTTTTATGTTGAATGTTCGCTAAAATATAAAATGAATCAGAATTTTATCAAAAAGAATCTTGAAAATTTAACAAACAAGTAGTTTAGAAAATTTAAAGATTTGAAAATCAATCGTTGCATTTAGTGTTTGTTTATTAACCCCGACATTTTCAAAGCGATTTAATTTAAATGAATAAAAATTATTCTAAAAATACATTTTTTCTTACATTTTGATTTAAAATTAATATCTGGACAAAAGATAATCTCTAATTTAATAGAATAATCACTAATAAATTTATCTGAAGTGAGTGGTACCAAAATTATATGTGCCAAAAGTTTGACACTTGTAAATCGAAAAATGATTAAGGCACTTATGTAAAAGGGTAAAACATGGTACTACTGATACATGCAGGTTTACTATGAGATGCACTTCTTGGTCACCATTTGTCTTTTTCAGGTATGTTTTTTCATATGCTTCAAGAATATGTGGTTTTAAATAATAGTAAAAAATTGCATTTTATTATAAGGATTATTCAGTCCTAATAGTTATTTCAATTTAATTTCTTCTTACTTTCTAATATTAAAAATATTTATTAATATTCAAAAGGTTTAACAATATAATATAAAACAAATGATAAAGCTGCCTTACAAGCAGTTGGCCTGGGTTCGCCTCCCAGTCAATACTGTGACATATAAAAAAAAAACCCACAGCTATATTTAATCTTTATATTTTGCAAAACGAGTCAACTATACATTGGCTAATTTTAATAATATATCCAGCTTAAGTTAATTTAATAAAATATTTTTTTATTAATGTGTATTCACATTATCATGGAAATCCACATATGCACCCATAATAATAGCTTTGACATTTGGTCTTAGACATTCCTTGGAACCATGAATGTCAGTCAATGCTATCAAAATATGTATTTAACATATGTAGAAATGTTCAAATCATCTCCCAAATGTTATGTTTATCCAGCACTGACCCTCTGTGAACAAATATAAAGTCTGAACTTCAAACAGTATGACTCAAAAAGAGACATAACATTTGGAAAGAAATTCATTATGTAATGAAAAACATTTGGAAAGATGATTTGAGCATTTTGCATTTGAATTTTCAGCTAGTGATATGCACAAGGATACTTAACATATATATATATATATATTATGACCAAGTGTTCTTACACTTGCTCCAATTGCTGATCTTGGCTTAACCAATTTGCATGTTTATCTGGTTTCTTAAAAAAAATAGTTAACTCATAAGTATAACAGTTTAACTTTTTGACAGTAATAGCAGTTATTAAGTATATAACCATCTTATATTGTTGTGTGTGCCAGAGAATGATTTTAGTAATAGTTTAATAGTTAGGTTTATGAAACAGAGGAGAATAGAAAATAGAAAATTAGTTTGAAGTTAGTTTTTGTTAATTTTTTAAAATTAATAATCTAAAGATTAAATAAAATGTTAGTTTATTAGAAGTCAGTGTTAAATTTACTAAAATTAATTTAGCATTAAATATCTTTAAATATTTTATTAGGTCATTGTTAAATTACAATTGGTTGTAAAAAAAGGGCAATTATTATTAAGTTAGATTAAAGTTGAACATTGTTTCCCCTGAGTTCAAATATGTTTGTATGTGCTGTGAATTCTGGGAGAATGCGTTTTATAATTTCTAAAGTAATTTAGTTTGAGTTGTTTAAACTCATGTTTAAAATTATAAATAAATAATAATAATGCAATAAATAAGAGTTATTAATTTAAACTTTAGTTAAAAATATCTTTAAGATAATTCAATTATTTAGTATTGTAATTATTTTTTATATAATATTTTTGTTTAATTATAAGAAAACTTTATTACAAATTGGTTCATTGAATCACATGTCATTTTTTTTAAAGATTTAGATCAAAATGACATTACAAAAAGTTGAAGTATCTTAAGATTGAGTTTTAAGAAAATATATATATAACAGTTTTATTGAATGGTGTTTTGGGGGACTGACAGCTTTAAAAAAAAGGAGGGAAGATTAAAATAGACTATAAATAAAGGTTTTTAAAAGAGAGCTTGACTCTTCTTCATTCCTTGTCTGGTTGTTTCTCTCTCTGAAGTCTTGGCACCAAAATTTGTAAAATATAATTTTTTATAACTTTATTTATTTTTCTATTGTAAACGTGTTTTAATTTAAATTTGGTTATTATTTAAACTGCAATGTATTCCGCATAAAGTTAGGTATGCCCATTTCTTGATACTATCTTACAGTCAAACTTTCTCAATCATAAAATGTTCTGGAGAAGTTTAGTGTTTATTAATAGTCAATTGAATGAAATTTACTTTAGAATAAGCTTAAATAGCTTATAATTGTTATATTCATTGACAAACATTTTAAAGGTTATGTTGAACAATCTCTCAATTTTAGTATTACTTAATTTGTTTTTAAATGGCAGAAGCTCCAAAAGTTTTAAGAAGAGAAAATTAAAAATGCATAGACTCTGTTTAATTGTATATCTCAAGCTTTTAAAATATATAAAAAAAGCTGTATATTAATTTGCCTATTTTGTTACTGACATTCAAATTCCCACTGAAATTGTGATAATAATAATTTTTATAAATGCTTGAACAATCAACCGTTTATAAGAACTTCTTCATAAATGGAAAAACTATATATTTCAGGACTTACAGTAATGTTTTAAAAATATTTTACTATGCTACAGCTTTTCAATTAATATTTCGAAAACATATAATTTTCCATTTATAAAAAAAGTATAAAATATCATTTTATTAATCTATGCCATGTCTTTGACAGAAATATTCTATAGACAGTTTATATGCTAAAGTATTTTCTGCTAAATAAAGTGCTTACTGAATGATGTTTTAAAAAGAAAATGGCTTAAATATAACAGAAATATCTTAGTATTTTATAGAAACCATTAAAAAAAAAAGAATGTCTAAATAATTCTTAATGCTTATAATATGTTTCTTAAGAAAAAAATTTAAAAAATGAAGCTATGCTTTAGATGAATTAATCTATGGAATTCCACAAGTTGTTATATTATCATTTACAATGTTATTTCCATTGTCGAGACTCGTTATTGTTATATGTGTGCTTGATTTCTTTCTTATATCTAGGAATTGCTGAAATTCAAAACTATTAGGTATAAAAAGGGACCTATGTTTTGTTTTGGAAATTTTTTTCCATGCTTGAATCTTCGCAGAAAATATTTGCCCGTCAATAAACATTGTGTGCGCTCAACCGACAGCTTAACGTGAAGTTTATTGCTCATAAACTAGGGTTTTCTTTATTAGTAAAAAAAAAAAAAAAGAATGGAGAAATTTTATGTAATATTTTTTCTCTCTTTTGAAAGTTTTGATATATTTTATGTAATATTATGTCATATTACAAGTGCCAAGTGTTTAATTTATGTAAATTTTTTTAATGGATTTATAAATGTGTAAATAATCTACACCTTGACAAGTGGTATTTATTTTATAGTTAGTATATGCTTTTACAAGCTAGAGTTTTACTTTGCTTATTCTAAGTCAGTGGAGATTAATCAAACATAATGACTATTTCAAATATTTGGTATTTGAACTGTATGATCTGCAAACAGCCAAAAATATTTATCAGAAGTAATTCTTTTCTATTTTGCATAAGCGCAATAGTAAATTTATTCAGAAATATTTTATGCTTTGAGAATTATTATTCTCACATTTATGCACATTTCCATTCACGTCCACTGGTTACTCTAATTTTTAATATTTAGTATTCCATATTCGTGTGTATTGCCACTTAGAGCCAAAATTTTAGATGCTATTAATTGTCTTAAATGTTCCCAGACTCTTGATTTCCAAAAAGCATTTGTGGGTTCAGACATTGTTTATTTTATTGTGTTTTAAAAATTTGAATATGGCTTTAGTTAGTCGTTGTGAGGTTTTTCTCTTGGTATTGTTAGCTATAGTATTGATGACCTTATAGTGTTTGGCCTTGCTCATTATATTGATTATTATGCTGGATGGATCGGATAGATTCCCCATCTGTATTGAATCCTATGAGTTGGTAATAGCTATTTTCAGTGATTGTTATCACATATTTTTGAAGGTGTTTAGATCCCTGGAGAGGATCATATATTTCTTGGTGCTCTATCCATATTTTCCTGATGTACTGTGATAAAGTCCAGAATCTTCTTATGCCCCAGATGTAGGTTTTTTGGAAGCCACCATAATTAGAATGTATTAATTTATTCATGCTAGTTGGTTTTCCACTATAGTAGGTGAGGCTTTGCATTTTAATATGTCATACCAAGATAAGATAGTTTGAAGGATTTAGTTTCTTCAGGATGCACCCAGTTATTTTAGTGCTTAAATGTGTTTCAATGTCTGTTGTTTTTGTGTTGTTATGATTCAATAATTATCCACAAACCAACCCATAATAGCTAGTAATTTTAAATGTTTAATTTACAGGCATATGGCTAATAAGTGCAATCCATACATGCTATGTAATTTGTGATTATCTAGAACTTCTCCAATGGATGTGTAAGTTAATATTTATTTTCAACATTTTCGGTAATTTATAACGTGGACGATGATTTATAATGTATGTGTGCAAATGATTTCTGATGAGTGGCCCATTCATTTATCATTTATTTATTTATTTGCTTTACTCATTCATTCAGTTATTTTACTAATTCAAGTTTCTAAGTAATAAAAGAATAGTTATTTGTGAGGTAAATTTGTATTTTAAATATGTCAGCTATTGCTTGAATGTAGTTAATTAATAATTTCAAGAATTAATAAATCATTTATTAATACTGGTAATTTAGTGTTATAATGTGCTAATTAAGATAGATAAATGTAGAGCAATTAGATGCTATTAAGCTAACAAGTAATTCTATGGTACAACATATAAATTGTATAACGGTTAAATTTAATTGAGGGATGAATTATTCCAATGAAGGTGTAAGAGTTATCCAGTGCTAATTCTCTATTTCAAGTTTTTTTTATATTAGGAAAGGATATTATGTGAACCTATTAGTTAAAAGAAACCTTAGTGGTTGACTTGTTAAAATAAAAGATCTGTAAATATTATCAACCAAATGATTATTTTGTACCAGCGCTATCTTGGCAACAGGTCTTTCCAAGTTTATGTAACTTTGTTTAGATTAACAAAATTGTAAATAAAGCTATTGTTTCTTTATTTAAATTATATTTAGTTTTGTTTATTTATTTTTTATATGCTATTGTCTTGGATTTTCGATATTGTTTTATTAATCATAACATTAATTATTTTCATTTAATTAAAGTTATATAGTATATTTTATTTCCACAGAAATAAAATCAAATCATGCATTTAATTCTGATTTCTGAATGAAATCTTTATAACACTTGCATTGGTGGTCAAGAGGTTAGCGCGACTGCCTTGCACTTGCAGGCAGTTGCCCGGGTTGCGGGTTCGCATCCCGGCCGATGCTATGACACTTAAAAAAAAAATCTTCATAACAGATATCTCATTTGCAGATACCAACAATAAGATTTATTCTAAGAGATATTTTAAACTTTGTTATCTTCTAAGATAAAGGGTTGTTTTCTTTGAAATGAGGATTGTCCATGCTATTTTGACTGCACACTATTATTATTTGATTTCAATGTTAAAGTCCAGTTTTTATTTAATCATTTGTGAAGGTTTTTCTGGTAGAAGATGGAGGGAGATAAAATGAACCCTTGTCTTTCTCCCATCTCAAGTGATATCCTGGGTGAAAGTCTATGATTAGTTTAAATTATAAATAATTTAATTATGCTATTAAATATTTAAATAAATATTTTTCTTTAAATTGTGATAAATATTGTTATCTGGTAGCAGGATGCGTCACTTCCAAATAAAGTGTTTGCTTCCTATAGTCAGCCAGGATATCATTCACTCATCTATTTATCTAATCAGTTAGTTATCAAACAATGTCATATGTGAGTTTTGTCACAAGAGTTGCAGTAGGACCCCTGAGAACATTGACTCTTGTTGATCGTTTAGTAATTTGTATAATTTTTACACTTCATAATATTAAGTAGAATTAGTATGAAAAGTAGTTCTTATTTATCCCCTGTGCTAAAAGAAAAGCACTTGATAGTATTTAATTTTATTTTCTTTGAAAGATTTTATTTTATTATAAACTTGTTATGCTCAGCGAATATGATTGGATGGAGGGTTAATTTTTATAAATATTATGCAAAAGTGGAAATTTCCCTCAGTAATTTATTTAAAATTATTATTATGTCCTAGTTATTTGGAAGCGTGTTGATTTTTTCTCCATCTTGTTATAGATCTCTGTGTACTGACATTTTTATAAATTTATTGTAAGCCCACTGTGTCTTGCTGAAGAGTCTCTAATTTTATCTCTCTTAGTTAATTTATTCTCTTTCTTTCCCTCTATCTCTCTCACACTTTTTTCATCTCATAATCTGTCACTTATTTCTTTTATTTTCTCTTCATTGTTTATTACTCTCATTTTATTTTATATTCTTTTCTCTTTCTACTTCCTCTTCCTCTCTCTCTTTCTTCTACCTCTTCTCTTCTCATTTTATCCTTTCTATCTTTTCTTCTTCTTACTTTCTCTTTCTCTCTTCTTCTCTCTCTTTTTCTGCACTCTAATCTCTCTATCACCCCAGGTCTTCACCATTTATTAAGGTTACAATTGGTTTACCCTCTCCTTTCTTTCTTCTCTACTCTCCCTTTTTCTTCATTTCTTCTCATTTTATTCTTTCTCTTTCTTTTCTCTACTCTTTATTCTTTTTTCTCTCTTCTTTTCACTCTTTCTTTACCCCCCCCCCCATCTCCCATTTTCAAAAGGTTACTATATATATATATTGTAATCTAGGAAAAGCTGCTGCTGTGAGTTTTATCGAACATGAATACCAACTATAACTCTAAAAAAAATGATTTATTAGCTTTTGAAATGATTTAACTTTTAAATCAAATTATATATTTTCTCTTATATCAAATTGTTATTCCAAATGAAATGATTTCGTAAATCAAGTCAGCCAAATTATAACCTACAAAGGGAATGGACTGACTCGGCCATCGTACTCTTTTTAATAATGGTCACATAAATCAAACATATACAATAGCAAAATGTTATGACAGCTTTCTTAAATCTCACAAGGATATTATTAAATAAAACAAAATGCAGCATGAGAAAACCAATTCGATCGGCTAGACAAAATATCAATATATTATTATTCAAGATTGATACAGCTTCTTAATATCTCAAAAGATATTAAGTAGCAACAACTACACTTTGGCTAATGCTCATTGCTTTGGTAATTCATGCTGAGAATACCGAGAATTATACCCATAATAAACATTATAAAATATTATTAATAAAGTAAAAGAAGAGGGAAAATCTTGACTCACTCTTGCAATACTTTAACGCCTTCAATATTCCCAACGTATATCACCAACAGTATGGTGACAATTAATTTCTTTCTGATAAAATTTTTTTTACACTCTCCTTTTCCAATGAACTTTACTATCTTTAAATTTTCCACACTATTATATGTTGTTTCTCTATCTATTACAATTACAAATATTATAATTGTAAATATTAAATTCACTGTAATTCTGGGGATAGCATTTCTTCTTTGATTTAACAATAATATACTGTAATGGGCATATACATATGTTACATTGGTTTTTATTAGTAAACATTAAAAGAATAAAAGTTCGCCAATAAAAACTTCTTTTTTAAGAATTAAAATAAAAAAATCATCTTAAACTCGCATATATATAAAATCGCACAGATAAATAATTATTAAAAAAAAACTTTATTAAAGAAAAAGTATTTTAAAACTAAATTTTCAGAAAAGATTTAGAGATAAAAATATATGTTTAAATGTGAAAACAGATTAATTAATCTTTTGTAAAATGGAAATGATTATTTTAATTAGTAAACTAGCCTTGAGCATCTAAAATGTATACGCAATGGTCAGATAGGAAAACAGTAGGAACAGAATGGCCAATGAAAGAAATCCATCGGGGAAATTGGACCTCAATGGAAGGATCATCATCAACAATGATGTAACGTCCATTGGATCCTAAAGTTATGTATAAAAAGAAAAAAATTGGAAATAAAGTGATTTGTTTAATTAATTAGAAGGAGGAGATGTGACTACATGTGTTAGTGTGGAGTTGAAGGAGAAGGGATTAAAAAGACGCACTCTTCAATCCCTTCAGTTATTAAAAAAAAGAAAAAAAAGAAATGAAACACTGCTTTTCTTATACTGAGGACAACAGGATCATCAGGGAATTTAATGTGGATTCCAAATGGCAAGCAAGGATAAAAGGAAGGTTTTGAAATCGTAAGAACTTTTTGAACTCTCAGCTTTAAATATAAATAATTTATGAACATTTCTAAACAAAAGAACTCTAAATACTAAACTTTTAAATATTTATAAATATAAGAATTTCCTATCTGACTAAAGTAGTTAAAATGTTATTTGATGTATTTCTTTTGTAAAATCATTTCCATTTATATTTTTTTGTTCTTTAAGTTTTATTATGATTTCTGTTTTCCGATAAATTAAAATATATCAATGATAAACTTAAGTCGGGCGTGAATGGCTGTATAGATTTGTAAAGTTATATTAGGGGAGGGTAATCGTAGGTTATTCATGTCATTGTTGAATTGGGTCAATGGATTGGATATATTGATGTAGTTAGTAGATGTAATGCAAGATTTGCTATGGGCAGAATCGCTTGTGTACACCGCACACTTCCTCTTGCCTAGGGAATGCGATCGTAAGTCAGCAAAATGACCGCAGTCTGTTTCTATGGAGTTTTTTTTATTGTTCTTCTCATTGGATAGATGTAATATTCCTATCTAACGAAAGTCAATGTCTTATCTTAACCTATTTTGTGTTGCCATATTCATATTATATTGAATACATCGATGTATCAGATGGATTGACGCCAGGTTGACTGCTAACTTTTAGCCTAAGGTTAAATGGGGATAGAATATTTTATCTTCGAATGCAAATCTATGTAGTCTATTCATACTCGACACTAAATAAAAATGCATTAAATTTAAGTTGTTTATAGACGCTTGTATGGATTCGTTACCGGCTAATTATGTTTTGGTTTTCATATTCGATCAAAATATATCTAGACATTCGGTAAATACTGATACCTTACGGTGAGTATCTAAAATGTATTTATTCGGATGTCTTTTAAGTTATTGGTGACAATGCAAGCATCTTATGGTGAATGCTATTGGGTTACTTATAAATTTCCCTCTGCAATTGATGGTACCAATGATTTTGTATTTTGATCGTTTATGTTTATTTTGGAATGTTTTTGACCATGGAATCTATGTAACCGATCTATACTCAACATTTTTAAACAAATCTGTGCAAACTAATAATAGTATAAAATTTAAAATGTAAATTAAAAATCTAAAATAAAAGTAAAAATAATGTTAAATATTAAAGTAAACATATTAAAATAATAATATTAAATCTTATATATATATATATGTGCGTAAATAAATTTTTGTATGTTAATTACTGGCAGTGGCTTATTTTATTTATTTTTTAATATTGAAATATAATTAGATAAGATATTATATTATTAAATCTCTGCTACTCCCTGAGCTAGTGACTTGGGCTAACGACCGGAATCAAAATTTAAAAAAAAAAAAAAATTTTTTTTTTTTACTTACATATCTGCCTACTTTATAAATTTTTCTAGGTTCAAATGCCTAAATGGCGCCCTGTAGTAGATGACGGTAAGCTGTTATTCTCTTGTTACAATATATATTTAAAAAAATGATAATAAAAAACATAAATTCTAAGAATAATGATTTAAAAGAAAACGTTTTAAAAAGATAATTTAATTAATTAAATATATGTGCAATCGTACATATTTGATGGAATTTTTTTGGTGTGCATTATTCGTGTTTCTTAAAACAAACACCAGTAAATATAAGAAAGATGCACATCTATAAATATCAATTTTTAAATATATATATTTCAATGGACAGCATATATGTATAAATAAGTCAGTAAAATAATAATATTATTACTCCAAGAGTGAAGTATATATTCTTATTGAAATTGGACAGATATGTTCTTATAATATATATATATATATATGTCCACAGATGGCGTTCTACCAAAAACGCCCATCAAGCATATGTTTTGTTTACATAAACGTCAGAGTAGTTAGTATTCACTATCTCTAACTATAATTCCACTTTCAGATCATGATTTCAAGCTATTTGCTATCGTCAGTGAAAGACATGAATAAAGAAACTAGATCTAAATACAAACTCTGAGCGTTTATGAAACAATTTCTATTCAGCTTGCAAGCGTGAATTTTTTAGATACGTAATGTCTTCAAACTCAGCATAGCAAACCAGATAGCTATATGGGTCTGATCTCAGTTCAGCATCACCACATAGTAGAAGCCTCTGCAATCTATATCATTGCAAGAAAGACCTCAAAGGTACATTTATGATAAACAAAAATGCAAGTTAAAAAACTTGCTAACGCTTGTATTTATGTCCACAGACCCATATAGCTATCTGGTTTGCTATGCTGAGTTTGAAGACATTACGTGTCTAAAAAATTCACGCTTGCAAGCTGAATAGAAATTGTTTCATAAACGCTCAGAGTTTGTATTTAGATCTAGTTTCTTTATTCCTGTCTTTCACTGACGATAGCAAATAGCTTGAAATCATGATCTGAAAGTGGAATTATAGTTAGAGATAGTGAATACTAACTACTCTGATGTTTATGTAAACAAAACATACGCTTGATGGGCGTTTTTGGTAGAACGCCATCTGTGGACATAAATACAAGCATTAGCAAGTTTTTTAACTTGCATTTTTGTTTATCATAAATGTACCTTTGAGGTCTTTCTTGCAATGATATAGATTGCAGAGGCTTCTACTATGTGGTGATGCTGAACTGAGATCAGACCCATATAGCTATCTGGTTTGCTATGCTGAGTTTGAAGACATTACATGTCTAAAAAATTCACGCTTGCAAGCTGAATAGAAATTGTTTCATAAACGCTCAGAGTTTGTATTTAGATCTAGTTTCTTTATTCCTGTCTTTCACTGACGATAGCAAATAGCTTGAAATCATGATCTGAAAGTGGAATTATAGTTAGAGATAGTGAATACTAACTACTCTGACGTTTATGTAAACAAAACATACGCTTGATGGGCGTTTTTGGTAGAACGCCATCTGTGGACATAAATACAAGCATTAGCAAGTTTTTTAACTTGCATTTTTGTTTATCATAAATGTACCTTTGAGGTCTTTCTTGCAATGATATAGATTGCAGAGGCTTCTACTATGTGGTGATGCTGAACTGAGATCAGACCCATATAGCTATCTGGTTTGCTATGCTGAGTTTGAAGACATTACGTGTCTAAAAAATTCACGCTTGCAAGCTGAATAGAAATTGTTTCATAAACGCTCAGAGTTTGTATTTAGATCTAGTTTCTTTATTCCTGTCTTTCACTGACGATAGCAAATAGCTTGAAATCATGATCTGAAAGTGGAATTATAGTTAGAGATAGTGAATACTAACTACTCTGACGTTTATGTAAACAAAACATACGCTTGATGGGCGTTTTTGGTAGAACGCCATCTGTGGACATAAATACAAGCGTTAGCAAGTTTTTTAACTTGCATTTTTGTTTATCATATATATATAAATTAGTAAAACAAATATATTTACTTGCCATTGTTGTGTATATATTTATTTGATAAATCATTGCAGAATGAATGTAATACTAGAATTACTGTGCTCAATGACTAAACAATAGTTGATCACCATTTCCTAAGCTTACACCCATTGTTAAAACAGTAGCAAATTTTCAATACAGTAGTGCCCACCAGTGCAAACCATAATCATCAATCGATGCTTGAAAGTTTGTGCACAAAATCCCTATCTGGTGCCTGTTCATTCAATATTTCCAGGATAGTTTTTAGCTTGTGGCTTTTATTACTTAGGGGTAGTGCTCTGAAATTCAAAGTGCCTTCCTGATAAAAGCCACAAATTAGAAACTAGTTGGATGAGTAGACACTAGATAGGGATTTTATGCAGAAGCCTTCTAGCAGCCATTGATTACAATGTCTTGCACTGGGTAGCACTATTGTATGAAAAGTTTGCTACAGTTTTAATTTTTATGCTAGAGAACCAAAAACTTTGGAGTTTTATGGATAAGTTAAGCAAAAATACATATAAAAGATTAGAAAGATGAATAACCTGTTATAATAGTATATAATGCTACAACAATTTTATGAATAAATGGGGTCTGTATTATTTATATACTTATGTAGTTAATTTAAACAAAGTAATTCTTTCTTAATAAATATAAATAAAGTAATTTTTTTTAAATGAAGAATGTTGAAAAAAAAATTATCCATTATATTGGAGTTATATTTTTCTCTTAGTTTCAAGTTATATATATTAGACTAATATTGTGTTTACATTAAACTGAAATACAGCATGTACCTGGGTCAATATGAGTTAATGTGTGAGACAACAGGGAAATTATTATTCACAAAATATATCAAATGTTCATAAGTCTATTATGTGTTTATAGTGAAGTGGTTGGAGCACTTTATATAGTTAATCAGCTGGAGTTTGAAAAAGGTCTCCTGGAATATGAAATTAGATGTCAGAGTCTTATCTCTTTGTTTAATTTTTTGCATGGTTTGTATGAATAGTTGTTCCACATTTGGATGAGGAAGGGTGTATTGAGCCTTACATCTAGTAGTCCAGATGGAGTACGTAAGGAATATGAACATCTGGATGGTTGGTATGTCTCCTTCGTGAATACATTTTTTAATATTGAATACTTTATAATAGCCTATCTTTGTTTTATTAAATATAATGAATTTGATGCTAAACTAGACCCATGCATGTTTTGATTATATGGTCAAATGTCTCCTCATCCCTGGTATAGTTTGTACATATTTGGTCAATCCTATCAATGAAATGTTTGTATTTGAGAAAGTAGTTGACTGGCATGGTGTCCAGGTTGATTTTAACAATATAGTCCAGGTATTTTGGTTCTAATGCCCAGTATTTAAACAGGGACACTAGTCTTTGGTTTGATATTCCAAGCATTGTATTGATTATGTGAAAGGGTGGTTTTATAATGTGATAGGCATCCCACATCTTTAACTTACTCTGGAAGAAATTGTCTGTATTAATGTTGTGCCACTTTAGTGCAGACAGCAATTGGTCCAGCCATCCTATCTTCTTAGGAGGGGGGCTATCCATGGGAATTATGAAGTCTAGGATTAGGCCATGGCCATATTTTTGTATTAGGTTGTAGATTAGTGTATGCATTTTCTGAAATAGGATAGATGGAATGGAGTGAAGCAACATTCTGCTAAGCTTTCTGAATCATTGCTTACTAGCATTACTGATGGTGACAATATGGCCCACCCAGAACAGTCTTGAACAGTGCCTGTTAATTTGTTTTATGAATGTGTTATTTACATTCATTACTGGCAAAAAGTAAGCTATTTTGCTGAATACTTTCATATTCAAAATTACATAAAAGGCAAAGGTAGACCTTAGATAAGGACTGGGTTATTTTTTTTGTTGTGGACTTGAAATAATAAATTAATTAATATGATAGAAACACATATTTTATATAATAATAAAGATATTATTTCATCATGTATAAGTTTATAAGAATTACTATATTTATATTAATATGAATTATTCATTCAAAATTTCTGTCCAACTTTATAGATGAAACATATTTTAAAAAAACAATGTAAAATGTAGGTGTCAAGAAAACCCTCATCATGAATAATTGAAGACATGTTTAACATATGTACTATTCTTTCATAATTATCACAAGTTATTGTCTTATAGATATGTATACATTTGTATAGTGATACATAGATTTATTCACAACTTACATAAACAATTTTTTATTTTTTTATTTTAGCAAAAGATATAGTTAGAAATATTCCTGTTTCAGAAATCATTTGATGAAAAAAAAGAAAACAAACTCAATAGAGACTAAATAAAATCTTAGGATATTAATGCTTTCAGCAGATGCTTATTTAATCTGTTGTTTATTTTCATTAGTCATTATTTAATTATGTATGATATTTATTTAGGAATATATTTGTATTGTTGTTTATATGATGGTTTTCAATTTCATTCATTGATTTTGGGTTTTATAAATATTTATGAATATAAATTACTCTGGTAAATTAAAATTTATTTCATGATCATTATTCTTGGTATGCTTTTTGTAAAAGCTAGTATAACAAGTGTGGGATAAATATCATGTTTGAATCATGCTCATAAATTAAAAATGAATGGAGGTTAAGATAAATAAAGACTGATTCATAGATTAAATGTTTTATAATTTTATAAACAGAAAATATAAAGTGAGCAGTCAAAATATGTGTTTTTTATCTATGCTCTTCATTCATGTCGAGTCTTATTATAAATTCATGCTTTACTTTATTCCATTAATATATATATATATTATTTTTCCAATATATTAATAGATATGTAATATTTGAGCATAAGACCCATGAAACTGTACAATATATCATTAAAATACTCTCTAGCCTGAGACAATATTGATTTAAATATTCATTTTTTTTTATTTCAGACAACCTCTACATAAAACGATTAGGCAAGAAGAAATACTGCTCTTTTTTTATAAAAAAAATGTTATCTTTTGCTGGGCTGAAGAATATTTCAGTATTCTATTGTGAATTGGGGAAGACAATCTGGAATATTATATATATTCTACCAACTGAAATTTGAAATAAATTTTAATGTGGGGTGAAAGATCAATTGGAATTTGTTTTTGATGTTAATAGTGAATATATTAAACTGGAAAGCATTGAAATGTTACCATGGCAACAATAATATCGAAGCAAGAGACATTTATTATTAATTTAATATAAAATTTATGAATTGACTTTATTCATTTTTAAACAAATTAGTGTAAATAAAAAAGTTTACAGTTTTGATAAAATTATTATTATTATTCATTAATATATAAATTTTGGTTATTACATTCACAATAGTAGATTGCAAATAATACACATGAATATTTAATGTCTAAAACTTGTTTGGTATTTTATTTCTATAATATTATATTGAAAAAATACTTGTAAAAATATATTACCAGTGTAGAATAATAAGAATGGAATCTAAATTGTTTAATTTATGTTGCAATGGAAGAATGTTATTTATATTTTTAAAAACGTAAATGTTTGCTCTAACTAATAATTATGAAATATTTTTTTGACTTGTTATTATTATCATGTACTAAATTTTTACTAGATATGTTTAACCCCAGAATTATAAAAGTGTTACTATAGTTTCTCTGACATCAATTAAAAAGATTATAAATATAACTGAACTGTTTAAACTTACTCTCTTACATCTTGGCTTCAATAGAAGTAAACCTAAGTTTGTTCATATGATTTTTTTTATTTTAAAAAATATTTATCATTAACTACATAAGATGAGGGGTAAGAAAAGTAATATTCATCCAAAAGCCAGACAGATTTATTGAGAATTTGTGAGGAATGATAATTTATTAAAAGAATGAAAAGTAATTCATTGTATTAAAAATCATCTAAATATTTCATGCTAAAACAGCATTAATCACTTGTCCAGATCACTATCTTTCACACATACATACAATCAGTGCTCAGCTTATATTATGATGAGAAATCTTTAAACTTTAATGGACAAGCTTCAATCTTCTCCACCTCCCAACTTTTCAGCCCCCCTTATCATTGAAAATCCAATGATGGACCACTCAAAGCCCTTGTTTATGCTAATTATTAGTGTCACATCCATGTTGATATGGATAGCTGAAGAGTTTGTGGAGAAGATTGAAGCTTATTCATTAATGTTTGAAGATTTGGTTATCTTAATATAAACTGAGCACTGATTATATGTATGTGTGGAAGATGGTGATCTGGACTAATTGGTGAGTGCTGATTCAGCATGAAATATAATATTGGAGATCACTTTTCACATGTATGTGGTCATGTGTATCAGTTGTATAAAATGAAGTGCATAGCTGTAGAGAACTTGAAAATCTGTATTCAAGTCTATATATATATATAGTGACCTTCCAGATTGGCACTATGAAGGAATGTGGAAAGTTCATATTGTACCAATGGTGGTCAGGGGCACCTAATAAAAAAAATGAATTGTGATATAACTTAATGTATAATTCAGTTAGAAAAGTTTTTTTCAGGGTATTGGTTGGAGTGTACCAATTATTAATTTTTTTTGTATATCTAATGGTGGGAAAGGGGCATGGATTGTATCAAGAGTCATTGGTATAAAAGCTCAACCAGTGGGAATAAGTATTGTTTGTCTGCAAGGTCATGAAGAGTGCTTATATTAATTTTATAATCTATTGTTTATTGCCATTCCAAGATCTAACTTGTATATGTAAGTGCATATCCATTCACATCATTCCACACTTCACACCTCATTAATATTTCTAATTATCGCTCCGAATATCCATCTTGCAATAACATTATTTATTTTGCCATAAATATTGTACTAGCTCAGTCATTAATAGAGTTCTGGATTAATGGAAAGATAGATGCACACACACCATCAGTTAATATGATTTTTTTATTAATTATTTATTGCATAAAATCTTACATTTAAAATGTGTAAAAGTTATTTATTTCATTTATTACTAGTTAGTATTTGTAAGTTAATATATTTTTTTTCCAATATTCTATTCCTAACACTTTTTTTTACAAGTAATAAATTCTTGCATACTGTTGGCCTCATTATAACAAAAAAAAGGAGACGTGGACTTCAGAGATTTCAGAAAAAGTTGTAGAGAAGATGAAATACTTTTCTGAAGAAAAGGCAGAAAAAATAGAGTAGAGATAATTTATATAATAAAAGAAGCGAACCTAATATTTTCATTAAATTCTCTACTATTACTTTTACTAAGTAAACTTCTCTCATACTGTTCAAGTGTAAATGCCAACATGTAATTGTGAGGGATGCAGGATAGGATTGTTCAAAATGGAAGGCTAAACTTTTAAAAGGTTACACCAGCACCAGCTTTTATCAACTAACAATTTGAATTTACTTTTATTTAAGATGTGTGGATATTATAAAAAAAATTGCTAATACAATTTTTCTATAACTTACTTATAATGAATAGTGTGATAATGGATGTACATAAATTAACAATACTAATAATAATTGGAAAAATTATGCTGAACTGCTTAGTGAAATATTTTATTGATATATGGAGAGTTTTGCTTTGTTTTGAAATGTTTAATAACAATTATGTGCTAGTATGAGATAGTGATCATGTGATGTTTAGTGGTTTAATTTCATATAGTAAGTTTAGATTTATAGACATACAGAAATAATTTCAATGGCATTGGTTGATTATTTGTTACCGTTTTCATAGTTCATTGAGATCACAGAATGAAAATAGATGATATAAACATTGGTACGTGAATATATAATTATTTTGTGTCGCTAATAATTTAATAAATAGTTATAAATATTTTTGATATAACAGATAAGAGGAAGAGCTTCCAAATATTAAGTGTATAGGATTTATGTAATTTAAATGTTATTTAGTCAAGCTTGTAGTTAATGTGAAATTAATATTAAATCATCATCGATGTGTTTGTAAAAGAATGTATCTTGTAATAAATGTTTGTTGAAGTAGGATTCCCTCTGAATTATTTTACCGTATACGTTCGATTGACTATTTCCACACACACATATGTTCAACACAATCTAATTGTAATACTTATCAGTTTAATACTATATGCAATCTATCTAGATAATACTGAATTAATTGATCTAAACATTGTATAATGCCAAGATATAGATTTTACTTTGTTTAAAAATTGTATTAGTTATCAATTTAATAGTATATGCCATTTATTTAAATAACACTGAATTAATTGATCTAAACATTGTATAATGCCAAGATATAGATTTTACCTTGTTTAAAATAGATAATGATGTGAGATAAAAATGTACCGATCTCTATCATTGCCCATCCTTTATTTCATTATAATAATTGCCAGTTTTACAATAGTCCTAATATGATTGACTTATTATTCATATAATAGAGCCCTGAGATTATTTCATCATTTAAACAAACATTAGTATTTATGCAATCTAAATCAAATGTCTGTAGATTAATTATTATTACAGTGATCCCCAAACATATTAGATGAGTGGCATGATTGGTCTAGCATGTACTTAGATGGTGGGAGAATTGAACATATCATTATTCTTGATTTAATCCACGAATTGCTTTTTTATGATAACTTAAGTAAGTGCTTATAGAATAACTAAATAAACATTATATAATTATTGTTTATAAATACTTCTCTTATCCCATTTGCATTCTAGATGACCACAAAATGCTATGACCCCCAACTGAACTAAGCTATAGATTAATACTATAATAAAAGTCTTATCCATAATTAGAGATGCAACCTAAATTATAAATTTTATTCTATCTTGTATAGAATTGGCGCCTGGGCATTTATATGTGTATAAGGTGAAATAAGTGAAGATTGAAGAGGTTAATATATATATATATATTGAAACGATAACTTTCCAAGCCCCTATCGTTTCACCATCAAACCTAATGACACTCTCATCTGTGCTAAGTTCGAACCTATTTAAATGTTAATAAATATAAAATTCGTTCATGTCTGTATAAACAGTATTATATATTTACGTGCGAACGAACGCTATAATTAGATAGGATTAGTAAAATTATAGCGTACTAAAGTTATTTAAGATTTCTAAAAATGGTTATTATATTATTTAAGTTAAGAGTAAATTATTAATTTTGTTGTTTAATATTGTAATTTCGTATGTGGATATATAATCTGTGCTATATAGAAGAAAGACATGATTTAAAATATGTAAAAGCCGTTATCTAAAAATACTAGTAAATGTTTCTTTAAAAATTGTTAAAAGATTTCTTGTTTTAAATATATTTCAGGGAAAAGTTTCTCGAAAATATATTTAAAAGCTATATCAAAATATGTTTGTAAATTATTTTTAATAAATATGTTAAAAATGTTTTCGTTTTAAAAAATTGTTAAAAGGCTGTTTTTAAATAGAAAGAGTTTCTATTATATGTAAGATTAAAAGCTGGTCAAGTAATTAAAAAGATTTTTGATTGTAAACAAGTGTCATTAACGACCACACCTGGAATTCGTAAAAAGTAAAACTAGTTCAAAATTTACTAATTAAAATCTCCTTAGATAAGAGTAAGTTATTTTAAAATCTAAATTGGACAATTGTTTGCAACGAAAAATCTTAATTATAATAATAGCTTATGGAATGTTTCTAACATAAGTTATCTGAAGATCTGGATTATAAATTGAAAAATACTTAATTAAATTCCTGAGTTTAGTGAGTCTTGAGGCGGGAGATTCCGATAAGGAAAACATATAAATAACAGCCATATTGTTAGAGAAAGAGAGCCATATTGTTAGAGCAAGAGAGCCATATCGTTAGTGAGAATTGCAGCCAATCTTCACAATTGTTAATGTTTAACATGTCCGGCTAAAAGCGGGCATCTTGTTGCTGTTACTCTGTGGGAAAACGGGGTTTCTCTTGTCGAAATGCCTAAACCACCATCATGCCGATAGAAGAGACGAGCCTAACATAATGGGAAAGATGATGCCGCCCAGTCAAACTAAACCAAACCAACAGCCAAGAACTTGCAGATAAATCATACCGGTATCATTTTATTTTTCAAACCGCAGAGCTCTGTGTAATTCTGTGTAATTCTAAATGTAATAATATCTATCTAAGTTAGCTAACTTTCTTTTTAAAATAATGATAAAGCTAAATGTAATCAAAACTTAAAATCCATTTAATATTCTAAATACGTCAATTACTATCAAAATTTAAGGTGTTAAAGTTTAAATAATCTAACTTATTTATATTTTCCTTTCATTTAAAGTACATTATAAGTGTCTAATTTAAAGTTATATTACTGCGGTTGTGTCTATATTTCTTTGTTTATTTTAAATGCTTATTATATTTTATATGCCAATATTTCGGAACAGTGGCACTTAATTTCATCTTTTTAAGAAGATATTTGAAAATCTTCGTAATTTATTTATAGCGTCAACTTTCTGCACTGTTTCGAAATTCTATTTTTTTTATTATTTAAATGATTTAATATGTGAAATGTGGCTCTTTTAATCAACCAGTTAAAAACTTAACCTTATAGTTTTATTTAGAATTAAATTTAGCCTTGATCATATAAGTATATTTGACATTTAAATTCTTAAGTCCATAGAAATATACTTTCCCTCCTTAAATATTTATTATCTACAAGTAACTTAATAGATCGAACATGTCAAAGTACAGATGTAATAATATTCCCTTTAGTAGCATAGACATTTATTACCAGGCTACGCAAGAGTTGGTCCCAATTTGATAGAGCTAATATGCTATTAACTCGTATTTCATAGTATGAAATATACTATTCTTTGCTTGGCGGATGTGATATTATTTTATAAAAATATTCTCGTTTTGCTGCTATATGTAATATACGTATCTCAAGATGGAGCCACGGCATTGCCAGCACATCTTTTCTTATAGGGTAGAGCAGTAGCGAAGCCTGAGCCAAGGCCAGGTTAGCACGTAAGTCGCCCGCCATTCCTGAACACAATGTTCCTTTTCACGCAGCATTGCGATCAGTTACAGGGTACCGGCGTTTGTCGCAAGAACCCTGAAGTTATTTCATCCATCCACAGAGCGACTTTTCCTATTATTGTTTACCTGTGCCATAGCGCATTGGTAAAATCTTATTTCAGCCAACTCTCCCACCTTGACATAACGCTTTCAGCATTCTGAAAATTTTCTCTCGAAAGCCATGTTTGATCGATCATTACTTGAGCTAGTTTATGCGCTCGTTATTAAATTATATTGTATATTTTAGTAAATGAATTCATGATCAAAGTTCAATATAATTATTTATATAACAGCCACCAATGTAATAGGATTTGGCTTATCGAGATTTATAGACATAACGTAGTGATTAATTATGTATCAATTGTAAACAATTCATAAGATGGGCATATGTTAAACCTCTCTATGAAATTTAATGATTACTTATGTAAAGTGATTTTGAATTGTATATAAAAAGAGAATGTGTTTTCTTATCCACCCAATGTTTGTACATTCGATGCTGAAATGTGTAAAACATCAATTTCATGCCAATTGTAAATAAATATATAATGAATTTAATGTATTTCGTTCTCTGTTTCGTTATTGATCTAATTCAATCCAATTCTAATTATCATTTATAGCCTATATATGTGAAAACTATGCATTAAGTTAAATTAAATTAGTGATATTTTAGTCAATTAAGAACCTTTCTTTTAATTATCAGAGTCTTATTGCTTCTCCGTGACCTATGTCGGCCGTGTGGAAAGAGATATACTACGTGTAATTTCAAGGTGGTCATTCATAGGGTCTTGAGTCTTGGAATCCTGGCTTACGAGTTGGAAGTGTGGTCGGACTCAGGAGGTCACAGTCCTAGTCTGGTCAGCTTCGGTCTCTTTTGCTTGGATTGTGAATTCTGTTACGCGAATGTACAAACTTGACTGTTACATAGTATTTTTTTTTTCACCGGGTTTGGATGCCCAAATCGTGGGGCTTGTAACTTATTTCCACCCCTGAAGAGATTATGGAGTATATATATATAATTCTTTTGGTCAAAATTAATGATTTTGAGTAAATTTTTTTAAAATAAAATATATATGTAAGATTTTTTTTTACCACCGGGTTTGGATGCCCATCGTGTGACTATTCGATATTCCCACACCCTGCAATACCCTGTAGAGCATTTTAATATGTACATATAGTTTTTTTTTTGCCTTCCATTTTAAATAATAATGAATAATATATATGTAGTATTTTTCCCCCGGGTTTGTAGTAACTTATTTCCACCCCTGAGGAGATTGAGTATAGAGATAAAATTCTTTTGTTTAAAATTAATGATTTTGAATTAATTTTTTTCGTTTTCCAAAATAATGTATATGTATAGATTTTTTCCCCTGAGTTTGAACGTCAATTAATTCCATACTCTAAATAGATTATTATTTTATTATATAAAAATTATTTATATAGATGCATAGTAGAATTTTTAAGGGGATTTATAATATATGTTGTGTAAACTTTCTTGCTCACTGTGACTGGCGCCCGGTGATGATTTGAATAAATGTCAAATCGTTCTCACATAAATTTTGTCATCAGGAGTAAAGAGAGAAAAGGAGGGTCTATTATTTGTTTTATGAATTGGATTGAACGAGAAAGAGAAGGAAATAAATGTAAGGTCAAATCAAATCTTAAAGGTTCGAAACTAGCACAGACGTGTAAATTAAATTATAACCATAAACCATGGAGAATTTAAAAAAGAAAAACAGCTGCAAGAGGCCAAGGGTGAGTTGCATTTTATAATTTTTGTTGTTATATATATTAAATTTATTTCACTGTTAGTTAAATGTTGGGTGGGCATCAGGCAAATGTATAGCGAGAAGTTAGGTGTATTAATAGAGTTAGGCATAGGTGTTGAGATAAGTAGGAGACAGATCATTTTCTTTGTGGAGTGCAGCAATTAGCCGAGTTAGTAAAGCAAACAAAAACCAAGAAACTTTAGTAAAAACGAATTGAGCCAGTAAAAAGAGAAAAATTTTTTTTGTTGTTAGTATATTAAAATGGATAATAGTATGGAAGAAGAAAGGGAATTAGTGAGCGAAGGGGAAGAAGGGAAAACAGGAAAAGAAGGAATGTGTAGGGGTATTATATTAAGATCGGGAAAAGAAATTATGGAAGAGAGTAGCAGCACAGAGGGAGACAAGGAAGGTGAAGCGAGTACGAGCCAGATTAGGGAAAAGGCATCGATACATCAAAGCGTGGCCATGTCAGAAAAGTCAGACACCACGGGATCTGAACAGAGACCTATAGAAGAAATTAAGAAAGAATGCTGGAATATGAACTCAATGATGGAGTCACTAGTGAAGCAACTTAGACAGGATGCAGAAGAGAGAGATAGGAAAAATAGACAGGATGCAGAAGAGAGGGATCATAGAAATAACCTAGAAATGGAACGACCTTTTGAAGCTTTGGGCAGGCGATGTGAGGAATGTACAGCACAGATTAGAAAAGACTTAGAGGAAAAACTGTGTAAAATCCTGCAGGGATGCCAGCTAAAAAGTGAGGAGATTCCAGTAAAACTTGCAGAGAAGATAGAAAAAGCACAGGACGAAAATGACAAGGAAATGCAGAATACTGTAGAGGATGAGATAGAAGAGTTAGTGTCAGATCAGGGAGAAGAAGTAAAGTCTGATTTCACAATGCTAGAAGAAGAAAATATTAAAATTGATATAATAGTATTAGTAAAAGAAGAGTTAAAACCAGTGGAAAAGGAAGAGTTGAGGAAAACTGAGCTGGACAAAATGAGCAAGCCAGAGATTAAGGAAGGGGATGATGAAAGTTGCCATTTCCTTTTGAAGAGGACCGAATTGGAAATGTGGGATAGCAAGGACACGCTGGAGAATATAGTAGAGACTGAGAATAAAGAATCCAAATGTGTGGATATTGAGGCGATAGTAGAATATAGAAAGCGGGAGCTCCAGGAGGACAGAACAGAGTTGGATAGAGAGCTTTGGGAAATAGGTGGACTGTATGGGAAGTACGAATCAAAGAGTACTGTAAAGAACAAGAAGAAAAGGAAAAGAAAGGATCCATACCCAAGTAGGAAGAAAAGATGGACAGAGAGAAGGCAGGAGACAGCAACAGAGGTTCGCCAGGGGAAGAACAGAGGGAGAAAGAAAGAACAGATTCAAACCCTACTATTCAGAAATAACAAATGTGGAAAGCATCCAAAGTATTTCTCTAGCTATGGAGTAGACTTATATAGATCGGATAAGGAAGTTCCATACAGTGGAAGTGAGTTTCCACACAGTCTAGAAATGCATCCAGTACGACCACCTGTGAGATGGGAAGATGAGTATGAGGGATATGAATGGACATCAAATGAAGAGGATGACATTATATTCGGGTGCTGTTTTAAGTTATATAAAGAGGAGTTACTTAATGTACCACCAGATCCTATTTAGATAAAAATATGTATATATTTGTTACGATTACCTTTCCTTATCATTATATAGTTTATAAATTATTATTATTATATATTGAAGCAATGGATCTGAAGTACGATCCATGCTTCACTGTTTCTTATAAATTTAGTTAGCATTGTAGGACTGAACTAAGTTTATAGCCCAATATCAGCAGGGTTTTGCATTAAAGCTAAAATTAATTATGTTATTAAAGTTGTATTTACAGTTAAATTTCGTGTTAAATAAATCCCAGTCAAAGATTAAATTTCTGTTAATAAAAATTGCTTGTAAAACCTATTAGTCAAACATATATATACGTCAAGCGTATATATATATATATGAGTTAATGCAAAATTCTGCTGAAATAAAATGCTTATTTACTATAAAAAAATAAGAATATATTTTTTTGTAAAATCTTGTTAAAATATTTAGTATGATTTATTTTGAGATAAGCCTGCCAAACATTTTCTAAAAGAATGTATGTTTTAATTAATTAGTCCATTCAAGGCTAATTAAAGATGGACTTCTCTTTCCTTCTTTTTTAATTAATAAAAATTCAAACTTTAAAGAAATAAATTTGGAGTTTTAAGTAAAAGCTTATTTTTAGAAAGTGTTACCTTGAAACAAAAGAGTGTGGGTGGGCTTATCAAGATCTAAGATCATACAAACAATAGAAGGTAGCTGAGAAAAAAAGTTATAAAAGGGAGAGAACAAAAGAGGAGAGTCATATCAGATTTTGCTATTGCAAGGTTGATTCAAGATTTTGCTATTGCAAGGCATTCAGATTTTGCTATTGCAAGTTTCATTCAGATCTGCTATTGCAAGGTGCATTCAGATTTCTCTTAGGAGAACTCTGTCAGATTTTGTTTGTGATTTTATTCCAAAAAGTCTACAATTATCGTCTACAAATCATGAAGAAGTTTGAACCTGCTCAAGCTAAAAATCATATAAGTTTGATGGATTCTACTATGCTCGGCTAGGCAAATAAATAGCTTTGCCTATCGCCGAGGTTCCTAAATACCATCAAAATGCCTTAATATCCACTCCATAGTCATCTGAACTCTGTGCTGTGTCTGTAGGACTTTTCGTAAAAGCATGCTACTTATTTCCACCTTCCTTGTCCGGACAAATAGCTATCGATGGACGGATCAAGCTACGCTCATCGATGGAACATGACCAAGGAACAAGGACGGTAATCATTATCTCTCCTCCATTGAACTATTTATTTTCTACCTTTTTATTTTTTTTTATATATCTTTCTTAATTGAATTATATTATGAATTGTTTTATGTAACGATTATGTAATTTAACCATTGTTCTTATTAGATTAGTCTTAAATATATATGTGTGATCATCTATCTATATTTAACCTTTTTTCCTTCGCTATTCTTCATTACCAATGTATACATATTTGGTATTGCATTGCGGTTAAGTTTAATAGTTAATTGTTCATTTAAAAATCTCTTTCCAATTTTGTTTATGTTTTTAAATTCCATACGTGTAAAGTTTCCTTTGTTTGCTAACTTGAACTCCTCAATAGCGCCTCTTTTGTCCGCCATTAGCTTATAACGTATATCAGATTTAGCTATATACGTTTTAAATAATTTTTAAACTCTGTTTTTAGCGCAAAGCAATTAGAAATGCTTTGCGAAAGATTTTTACTATTGTAATTTGATCGAGGAGATTCAAGTTGACTATTTTAATAAAATTGGGAATAAAAGATTTGGACCGCAAACATATTAATCTGTTTTTATTGTCTAATTAGTTTTCATTAATTTAGGGGAATAGCAGAGGCCATTATATCATTAGTCATATTATTAAAGTCATTAATTAAACATATGATTTAACTATAAAAAGCTTGAGTTTCTTAATTGTATATTAAATGCTTTATTTTTACTTTTCAATGATCCAGGCACGCAAAACACACATATTTCTTAGTATTTTTACACACATTTAACTAACTATTTAGCTCCATAGGTGTTCCCGTCCATGTCTCCCACTGATGCTAAGCTTTGTGGCCCGGTTGAGAAATAATCTATGCGTGTCTCAGATAGTGTTGTTGGTTCATGGGTTCAGTCCTCGAGAATAGGCGAAGAGGGCAGGGGTCATAGTATTCTTGATTTAATATCTCGCGTATGGGTGGCCCCGAGGTACCTTCGCCTAGTATTCGAACTGGGTTAAGCCAACATACATCATCTGACTGTCACAGTAGATTTTTTTTCCGATTCTGTCGACCAACGTGGGAATTTTATTTTTTAAGAATAAATAGGGTATTTGAAAATATGGTAATATAAATTTTTTTTCTCGGATTCTGGCGTCCATTGTGGCTATTCGAAATTTTCCACACCCTGTAAGCAGTGTTTGTTTTAAATAATAATATATATGTAGAATTATTTCCTCAGATTTGTACGCATATATATAGTGATTGTTTTAGATAACACGAATAATTGTTAGTTATACGTGAATTTTTTGCTTCAAGTTGTCGCAGTGGGACGAATGTCATTTTTTTAAAAAAAAAAAATTTTTTTTAGTACCCTGAGAAGTTTGTTTTGGTTTAATATATTTATATAAAAAAAAAATATATATATATAATTTTTTCTGAGTCTTGTTTCCTAATGTGAGCAAATGTCATTTTTTAAAATTAATTAAAAAGTTAAAGGTGTCATAAAGTAAAATTTTTTTTTCCGAGTTTGGTATATATATGAAATGAATGTTTTACATTTAGAAAAGTTAACACTCCGTTAGTTTTTTTTTTATATATAGTGAATATATATATTAATGAGAATAAATATCAGAGTTATAGCAAGATTTTTTTTTCCGAATGAGTAGTTTTGTCAATGGCCAGTTGCCATATTGTTGTTTATCGTATAAAGTATATACCTTCGATGAGGCGGAAGTGTCAAATATATACCCACCCGCCCTCCCTTAAAATAGCTTTCGTACTTTATGTTACTTTAGTACTGCTTAAACCTGAGAAGTTTTAAAATAATAATGTTTTTTCGAAATAGAACATCGTTTTTTTAGTAAAAAGTACAAATAGATAATAGAAATATGTTTCCGTTTGTATAAATTTTTGTGAAGATCTAAAATTGATAACATTCTTTCGTTAATAGAAATTTTTTGTAAGATCAAAAAGTTTTGATAAGTTCAAACTATAGTGTTAAATTTTTCACTTTCTCTGTGTTAGTTTCCTTAATTATAATGAATAATTTTAATCATGCAGAATTTTTTTTTCACTTTTAAATATTTTGAAATTACGTTCCGTGCAAACAATAGATATAAAATAAGTTTTGTTTCAATAATAACAAACTTAATTGTCAACTTTATGAAAAGTAAATGCGTATGTTCGTTTAATAAATATATATATTAAAGATATATTTTGGTATAACATATATGTCAGCCACCCTTTAGTGAAGATTTTTTTTTCCATTTCGGATTATGCTATTGAATCATTTATTGAGTAACCGTTAGGTGAAGACCCTTTGAGTAACCGTTAGGTGAAGCCCTTGTTTTTTAGTAACCATGTTTGGTGAAGACCCTTAGAGTAACCATTTAGGTGAAGACCCCTTACATTGTAGAGTTCTCGATTGCTGTGTAGCCTGAAATAATAGGTCTATGTCCGCAATCATTGTTTCCCTGTCATAGTTGCGACCAGCGTTTACTAGCCTGAAATAATAGGAGTATGCGGTTGGCAATTTGACATCTTTCTAATAAATTCATGTACATGATAATAAAAGAAATATTTGTATAGGTATATCTGTTTGTATATTTATATGTAGTCATATATATGCTTATTTAATGATGTACATATTCATATATATGGATGCATATGGTATACACTTCGTTATAGTTCGGTAAAACCCGTTTTTATATAAATGTTTTTTTAAACAGTTTTTGATTTCAATGCGTGATTCTGTAAAATTGCGTGATAATTGTTAATCTATTTCGGGTGTGACCAAAATGGTAGTTGGTTTCGATCCCAGGTTCATAATTCGGAGTGGCAGTTATCATGGGATTTTTCTTTTATTTTAATTGTTTTTTGTATTAATATTTTGTTTTGATAATCGTACTTTAGGCTGGTTAAATTTTTTTTCTGTCTTGACCAAAATGGTAGCGTGGTTTCGAACCCAGGTCAGACATGTTACCTTACTTAGTTGTTATACGTCTTAGACTTACTTAATATTGTCATTTAAAATACCATTTACTTATTCATGCAGAGATTTTTTTGAAAGTGAAGTGAAAATCAAACTAAATTGTAATCGCATTAAATTTTATAAACCTTGTCAATGTGTGCTTGGATCATTATCCATTAATATGTATATTTGATATGGCCATTGTCTTGTCGACTGGCGCCCTTCTCAAATAAATTTTTCGGCAAGTGCAATCTCTCATATCGGATATCAAATAAACCAAAGTATAGTAGATGATCAAAATAACAATGTATGCATAGTGAGCCAAAATAATTTTTAAACATGACTTACGTATATTTTGCTCACATATATTTTTATATATATACTTGTGTATTAATGTAAATGCATTTTTTAGTTGTTTCAGGTGTCAGAGAAAGCCAGGTCAAGCTGTAAGTGTGTTATTTTAATTATATTGGGACAAAATAGCAGTGATATTTTAATGAAATATATAAAAATAAATAAATAAAGTGAGGAGAATATATGTAGTATAAATATTAAAACAGACACGGCAGGATTTGATATTTTTTTCATGAACAAACAGACACATAGGCATAGGTTTAAGATGGGACCTCGTGAGGTAGGCAAAGTTAATTTCTGAAAACATAAATAAAGAATTTAGAATACTGACTTATTTTTTAAAGAACTAAAATTTTTCTTCACATACAGGATATATCTCCTAGATACACGTAATACAATATACTTATATAGATTGTTATTAAAATACATTTTAGAAATAAATTGTGATTTTTGTGTAGCAAAATAGCCAATAAAAAAATGGAGGAACAGAAGAGAGGCGAAGATTATGACAGTGAGGAGGTAGTACTCAATATTCCCAAGAGGCCAACAGGTACTCATAATGAAGAGTATAACTTTGGAGCTCTCATCAAAGAAATGAGGGAAGAAAAAAAAAATGATGATGACCATGTTCCAAGAATTTATGAATATGACATCGCAAAGACTGAACCGATTAGAGGAGAATATGGAAATCCTTCAAAAGCAGAGTACCATGACAAGGGCATCACCAGAAGACGATACTCATATTAAATCATTAATTAATAATGAATTATGTAAGGATATTCACCACTCGGACTTGAAATGTGAAGATTTCTCTGGACAAATAAATGAGGATAGTGAAAAATTAAACGATCAACAGCTGTTGAACCAAATCCAGGCGCGACAAGGCAGTGAAATCTTTACTGCAACAGTAATCAATACTATAAATCCTGTGGCAAAGATTAGCAATATAAAATGTTTTAGAGAAGAACCGGGTGGAAACTCTAGACACCACCTTGATAGTTTGAAAATCTGTCTCCAAGTCCAGAACATGACTGAGCAAAAAAAGAGGGCAAGGGAAAAATTAAAACATACAGCCCGGCATCGCAAGAATCAAAACCAGCAATATAAATGCAGAAAAAGAAAGCAAGCATGGCTAAGAGATCTTAGGCCAAGTAGTAAAGCATGGAGGAAAGTTAAAAAGTTTTTCCCAATATATAAAGGTCCATATGTGTTAAAAAAGTGTGGAGAAAATGCTTTCCAGTTGAAAGATAGTCACCACATACAAAGACAGTATAATGCTACAAACATAAAATCTTGTGTACCACCAGACCCCAGAAAAATTAGAAATTAAAAAGATAAATATAACTTGTTAGACTAAGAAACAACACGGACTTGATTTAAGATATAGGAGATTGAATTATGGATAAACCGTTTTATAGTAAAAGAAAGAAAGATTGTTAGTTAGTAACAAATTAAACATTACAGCGAATAAAGAGTAAGCTTGAACTCACCTGGCAAAAATTTTTTATCTCTGACCTGAAGCAACAGCATTTTTTTTTAACATTTTTTTTTTGCTCACTATCCATTGGGAAATGAAGCAATGGATCTGAAGTACGATCCATGCTTCACTGTTTCTTATAAATTTAGTTAGCATTGTAGGACTGAACTAAGTTTATAGCCCAATATCAGCAGGGTTTTGCATTAAAGCTAAAATTAATTATGTTATTAAAGTTGTATTTACAGTTAAATTTCGTGTTAAATAAATCCCAGTCAAAGATTAAATTTCTGTTAATAAAAATTGCTTGTAAAACCTATTGGGCAAACATATATATACGTCAAGCGTATATATATATATATGAGTTAATGCAAAATTCTGCTGAAATAAAATGCTTATTTACTATAAAAAAATAAGAATATATTTTTTTGTAAAATCTTGTTAAAATATTTAGTATGATTTATTTTGAGATAAGCCTGCCAAACATTTTCTAAAAGAATGTATGTTTTAATTAATTAGTCCATTCAAGGCTAATTAAAGATGGACTTCTCTTTCCTTCTTTTTTAATTAATAAAAATTCAAACTTTAAAGAAATAAATTTGGAGTTTTAAGTAAAAGCTTATTTTTAGAAAGTGTTACCTTGAAACAAAAGAGTGTGGGTGGGCTTATCAAGATCTAAGATCATACAAACAATAGAAGGTAGCTGAGAAAAAAAGTTATAAAAGGGAGAGAACAAAAGAGGAGAGTCATATCAGATTTTGCTATTGCAAGGTTGATTCAAGATTTTGCTATTGCAAGGCATTCAGATTTTGCTATTGCAAGTTTCATTCAGATCTGCTATTGCAAGGTGCATTCAGATTTCTCTTAGGAGAACTCTGTCAGATTTTGTTTGTGATTTTATTCCAAAAAGTCTACAATTATCGTCTACAAATCATGAAGAAGTTTGAACCTGCTCAAGCTAAAAATCATATAAGTTTGATGGATTCTACTATGCTCGGCTAGGCAAATAAATAGCTTTGCCTATCGCCGAGGTTCCTAAATACCATCAAAATGCTTTAATATCCACTCCATAGTCATCTGAACTCTGTGCTGTGTCTGTAGGACTTTTCGTAAAAGCATGCTACTTATTTCCACCTTCCTTGTCCGGACAAATAGCTATCGATGGACGGATCAAGCTACGCTCATGGATGGAACATGACCAAGGAACAAGGACGGTAATCATTATCTCTCCTCCATTGAACTATTTATTTTCTACCTTTTTATTTTTTTTATATATCTTTCTTAATTGAATTATATTATGAATTGTTTTATGTAACGATTATGTAATTTAACCATTGTTCTTATTAGATTAGTCTTAAATATATATGTGTGATCATCTATCTATATTTAACCTTTTTTCCTTCGCTATTCTTCATTACCAATGTATAAATATTTGGTATTCCATTGCGGTTAAGTTTAATAGTTAATTGTTCATTTAAAAATCTCTTTCCAATTTTGTTTATGTTTTTAAATTCCATACGTGTAAAGTTTTCTTTGTTTGCTAACTTGATCTCCTCAATAGCGCCTCTTTTGTTCGCCATTAGCTTATAACGTATATCAGATTTAGCTATATACGTTTTAAATAATTTTTAAACTCTGTTTTTAGCGCAAAGCAATTAGAAATGCTTTGCGAAAGATTTTTACTATTGTATTTGATCGAGGAGATTCAAGTTGACTATTTTAATAAAATTGGGAATAAAAGATTTGGACCGCAAACATATTAATCTGTTTTTATTGTCTAATTAGTTTTCATTAATTTAGGGGAATAGCGGAGGCCATTATATCATTAGTCATATTATTAAAGTCATTAATTAAACATATGATTTAACTATAAAAAGCTTGAGTTTCTTAATTGTATATTAAATGCTTTATTTTTACTTTTCAATGATCCAGGCACGCAAAACACACATATTTCTTAGTATTTTTACATACATTTAACCAACTATTTAGCTCCGTAGGTGTTCCTGTCCATGTCTCCCGCTGATGCTAAGCTTTGTGGCCCGGTTGAGGAATATCTATGCGTGTCTCAGATAGTGTTGTTGGTTCGTGGGTTAGTCTTGAGAATAGAGGAAGAGGGCAGGGGTCATAGTATTCTTGATTTAATATCTTGCATATGAGTAACCCCTAGGTACCTTCGCCTAGTATTCGAACTGGGTTAAGCCAACATACATCATCTGACTGTCACAATATATAAAATTAACATCCCATTGCATATTAATTGACGTATATCCAGTAGGATATAAAAGTTTGTTTAATGTAAATATTTGACAATATTCTATTTTGTGTGATTTGCTTTTAAACTTTTAATTTAGTCGTATTTTTTTTTGTAATAATTGATTGTCTAATATATATGAAGTTCCTCGGTATAGAATGTAGCAGGCAATTGGGTTTATATGTTTTCATCTCTATGTGGTAGCTTAATTGATTTAATATTACTAGTAAAAAAAAAAAAGCTTTTCAAATTATTTAATAGCCAACTGTAAGTAAATTTCTTTTTTTTTTATTTTTTTTTGTCCCAAGTATTCGGATATGAAACGATAACTTTCCAAGCCCCTATCATTTCACCATCAAACCTAATGACACTCTCATCTGTGCTAAGTTCGAACCTATTTAAATGTTAATAAATATAAAATTCGTTCATGTCTGTATAAACAGTATTATATATTTACGTGCGAACGAACGCTATAATTAGATAGGATTAGTAAAATTATAGCGTACTAAAGTTATTTAAGATTTCTAAAAATGGTTATTATATTATTTAAGTTAAGAGTAAATTATTAATTTTGTTGTTTAATATTGTAATTTCGTATGTGGATATATAATCTGTGCTATATAGAAGAAAGACATGATTTAAAATATGTAAAAGCCGTTATCTAAAAATACTAGTAAATGTTTCTTTAAAAATTGTTAAAAGATTTCTTGTTTTAAATATATTTCAGGGAAAAGTTTCTCGAAAATATATTTAAAAGCTATATCAAAATATGTTTGTAAATTATTTTTAATAAATATGTTAAAAATGTTTTCGTTTTAAAAAATTGTTAAAAGGTTGTTTTTAAATAGAAAGAGTTTCTATTATATGTAAGATTAAAAGCTGGTCAAGTAATTAAAAAGATTTTTGATTGTAAACAAGTGTCATTAACGACCACACCTGGAATTCGTAAAAAGTAAAACTAGTTCAAAATTTACTAATTAAAATCTCCTTAGATAAGAGTAAGTTATTTTAAAATCTAAATTGGACAATTGTTTGCAACGAAAAATCTTAATTATAATAATAGCTTATGGAATGTTTCTAACATAAGTTATCTGAAGATCTGGATTATAAATTGAAAAATACTTAATTAAATTCCTGAGTTTAGTGAGTCTTGAGGCGGGAGATTCCGATAAGGAAAACATATAAATACTCTGTATTTTTTAACAGCCATATTGTTAGAGAAAGAGAGCCATATTGTTAGAGCAAGAGAGCCATATCATTAGTGAGAATTGCAGCCAATCTTCACAATTGTTAATGTTTAACATGTCCGGCTAATAGCGGGCATCTTGTTGCTGTTACTCCGCGGGAGAACGGGGTTTCTCTCGTCGAAATGCCTAAACCACCATCATGCCGATAGAAGAGATGAGCCTAACATAATGGGAAAGATGATGCCGCCCAGTCAAACTAAACCAAACCAACAGCCAAGAACTTGCAGATAAATCATACCGGTACCGTTTTATTTTTCAAACCGCAGAGCTCTGTGTAATTCTGTGTAATTCTAAATGTAATAATATCTATCTAAGTTAGCTAACTTTCTTTTTAAAATAATGATAAAGCTAAATGTAATCAAAACTTAAAATCCATTTAATATTCTAAATACGTCAATTACTATCAAAATTTAATGTGTTAAAGTTTAAATAATCTAACTTATTTATATTTTCCTTTCATTTAAAGTACATTATAAGTGTCTAATTTAAAGTTATATCACTGCGGTTGTGTCTATATTTCTTTGTTTATTTTAAATGCTTATTATATTTTATATGCCAATATTTCGAAACAGTGGCACTTAATTTCATCTTTTTAAGAAGATATTTGAAAATCTTCGTAATTTATTTATAGCGTCAACTTTCTGCGCTGTTTCGAAATCCTATTTTTTTTATTATTTAAATGATTTAATATGTGAAATGTGGCTCTTTTAATCAACCAGTTAAAAACTTAACCTTATAGTTTTATTTAGAATTAAATTTAGCCTTGATCATATAAGTATATTTGACATTTAAATTCTTAAGTCCATAGAAATATACTTTCCCTCCTTAAATATTTATTATCTACAAGTAACTTAATAGATCGAACATGTCAAAGTACAGATGTAATAATATTCCCTTTAGTAGCATAGACATTTATTACCAGGCTACGCAAGAGTTGGTCCCAATTTGATAGAGCTAATATGCTATTAACTCGTATTTCATAGTATGAAATATACTATTCTTTGCTTGGCGGATGTGATATTATTTTATAAAAATATTCTCGTTTTGCTGCTATATGTAATATACGTATCTCAAGATGGAGCCACGGCGTTGCCAGCACATCTTTTCTTATAGGGTAGAGCAGTAGCGAAGCCTGAGCCAAGGCTAGGTTAGCACGTAAGTCCCCCGCCATTCCTGAACACAATGTTCCTTTTCACGCAGCATTGCGATCGGTTACAGGGTACCGGCGTTTGTCGCAAGACCCTGAAGTTATTTCATCCATCCACAGAGCGACTTTTCCTATTATTGTTTACCTGTGCCATAGCGCATTGGTAAAATCTTATTTCAGCCAACTCTCCCACCTTGACATAACGCTTTCAGCATTCTGAAAATTTTCTCTCGAAAGCCATGTTCGATCGATCATTACTTGAGCTAGTTTATGCGCTCGTTATTAAATTATATTGTATATTTTAGTAAATGAATTCATGATCAAAGTTCAATATAATTATTTATATAACAGCCACCAATGTAATAGGATTTGGCTTATCGAGATTTATAGACATAACGTAGTGAATAATTATGTATCAATTGTAAACAATTCATAAGATGGGCATATGTTAAACCTCTCTATGAAATTTAATGATTACTTATGTAAAGTGATTGTGAATTGTATATAAAAAGAGAATGTGTTCTCTTATCCACCCAATGTTTGTACATTCGATGCTGAAATGTGTAAAACATCAATTTGATGCCAATTGTAAATAAATATATAATGAATTTAATGTATTTCATTCTCTGTTTCGTTATTGATCTAATTCAATCCAATTCTAATTATCATTTATAGCCTATATATGTGAAAACTATGCATTAAGTTAAATTAAATTAGTGATATTTTAGTCAATTAAGAACCTTTCTTTTAATTATCAGAGTCTTATTGCTTCTCCGTGACCTATGTCGGCCGTGTGGAAAGAGGTATACTACGTGTAATTTCAAGGTGGTCATTCATAGGGTCTTGAGTCTTGGAATCCTGGCTTACAAGTTGGAAGTGTGGTCGGACTCGGGAGGTCACATTCCTAGTCTGGTCAGCTTCGGTCTTTTTTGCTTGGATTCTGAATTCTGTTACGCGAATGTACAAACTTGACTGTTACAATATATATATATATTGTAACCACACACACTCAACACCGCTCCTATACATTATACGAACAAATTCCCAGGGCATTAATTCTATTAATGAAGAGAAAAATTCAACACTTTATTTGACTTAGAATTAATACTGAGATTCTTCTACTTGTGTCCAACTTATAGCTTAGCTCAGTGGAAGGTTACAGGAAGTCAAAAACATATAGAATATAAATAAATAAACGAAAAAATACTACAAACCATCAAAAGTAAAATATATGCCTTATTTATTAATCAACCAAATGATGGAGGCCTGCAGAGTTTTATTTGTTCAAACTAATAAAATATAATTTCAACTTGATCTCGTCCATCATCTAAATATACTCTATATTAGCTCAACATAACTGTGACAGAAAAGAAAAGCATAACACCAAATAACTCTACTATTTGGCAAGTCTTAATTTATATAGCTAAATTAATGTTAATCCAGGAATATAAAATCAGATCTCAGGGAATCTATAATACGGTTTGATTAAAGAAATAATATTATCCAGTAATTTATAACTATTAATAATAAAAAAATATATAGTGGAATAAATTGAATAATATCTTACTGGGCTAGCAATTAGATAATGAAGGAAATAGGGTATCTTTTAATCTCATATCATTATCTAAATAATAAACTAACTATGCAACCTTTTTATAAGTTTACCAAATGATGAAGTATTTCAAATAATGTTTGAATCAAGAAAACAATATTATCAGATTTCAGCATATTTATTACCAAATTTATAAAGTAATGTATTTATTTTGTAATAGATATATGGAATGTGGAAACTAGAATACGAATGCATAACTCGAGACATAGTTTTGAATAAATAAACAAAGCATTTATTTACATCTGAAATTCAATTAGATACAGCTGATTCACAGTGGACTGTTTGTCCTAATTTCTAAATTCACAAACAAATTTGCTAAACTAAGTTTGAAATCGTTTCTGATACATATTTCAATACTTATTAATTAGACATTTATGCACATAAATTAACAAGTAAATAATATCTTAATATTCTGACTTCGAATATATTTTGGGCTGTTCATTAACCCTAACAATTCTTTATTATTAGCAAACAACACTGGATAAACTAAATATTATATTATGGGCACAATATACAAGTTTGAGAGGTTACAATAATAATTATTAGAATAAAGCAACTAAATAAACTTGGCTATCAAGAGAGTAGCTTTAAATATCTCAATTAAATAATCCCTTTAAATATCTATACTTTTCATGCATTCAAAAATAGAAATAAAATAATAATTATTCTGATGATTTAAAGCTTGCGGTAAATTAATATGATATGATTTAAAATATTCACTTCCCGATATATAAATTTAACAGTATTATATTTTCATATCTGTGATATTATTTGCATTATGCGTGTGTGAGTCACATCTTATGTTATAATAATAAAAAAAATCAATATTTTTATATATTGTCAATTTACTTACAAATTATTAAATAATTGTTTTATTCTGGACAATGTCGTAGACCAACCAACAAAATATAACACTACTTCTACTTTAATATTCAATAAAGAATTTAATCTGACTATTTATCTAACCACCAACCGGATTACATATAGCTATGTTTCTATGATAATACAAAAATAAACATTCAAGAGAAATTTAAGCACATGAGGAACAAATAAGCTCTTTGGCTAATAAATCAAACAACAACTATCTAATTCTGAAGTACACTATTGGTGTAGAACTTGTCTTATCACCAGAACAATGACGAAAATATCACACAACTTCATAAAATATCATTTTATAACATATACATACGCAGTC
Organism: Epiperipatus broadwayi; assembly: GCA_028023455.1. Lineage (NCBI taxonomy): Eukaryota > Metazoa > Onychophora > Udeonychophora > Euonychophora > Peripatidae > Epiperipatus > Epiperipatus broadwayi. The sequence goes on along the minus strand of JAQFVV010006436.1, from coordinate 58,317 downwards.
TAGAATATATTTCACTCATGGCAAATACTTAAAAATATATTAAAGGAGAGAACCTTCATCCCAACAAACATAGAACATAGCTCCTCTATACATTTCATACTATACATTGAAAGATAAATACACATACAGATAAGTCAATCATTTCTTCAATTCTTTTAGAATACGACACTATGATCCTATCCGAAATTAATAGAGAGAAACACTCGTGAAACTGAATATTTACTAATTAAATAAAATAATTGCATAAGACAGACAAACACACACATAAATAAGAGTATGAAAAATAATTTCAAGATATATAATATGCAAATATTATGGTAAAGTAAATGTTAATTTGAATATATAAACCTTTAACTTATAACAGACTATTTGCCATTTTAAAATTTAAATGGTAATATTTATTATGAATGAGGTTTTGCTATTTTTAACATGACTACTCTGAAAGCTAAAAATTCTCACTTTGAGATAAAAAAATATATATATATAAAATAAATCCCTCTCTTTAATAAAATACCCCCCAAAAATGAATGCATTTTCTACATAAAAAAATCATATTTAAATAATAACAATTTACCAGCATATTCACAATTTGCAAATACACTAATCCGTGATGATCTAGAAGTTCAGAAAATATCATAATTATATAAGCAAACATATAAATAATAAACATGTCTATCTATCTATGACATATTAATAGCAAAAAAATTTTAAAAAATAAAAGTCACTTTTTTTTTAACTTAAAAGAAAAATTCACTTGCAAAGTTTTTTTTAACATAAAGTTTCCAAAATGACACGAAGACAAAAATGACGAGTCTCGATGAGTACGTGTTAATGAAAACATAAAGACAAATTTCTATATAATAAACATTTACAATTTAAATATAATTCAGCAGTCTCCAATGTTCTTAGAAAAGTCAGCATATACATAATTAATTTTGATTCGATGCTAATTAATTGTTCACATAAAATCTGCAATTCCTTAAGCACTAATATTTTGTTTTTTAATAAATCCACACATCGAAGAGAACAAAAAATATACCATATTAATGTCCTTCAATCCGACTTAAAGCATATACACATTCAATAAATAGCAATAATTAATTAATCCTTTGTAAGTCACATATTTATTTCTTTAATAAAACATTTTTTTTATAAGCATAAACAATAGACAAATTTATCATTACTTAATGATTTAAGATATAGCATAATAAAGTACACACACATCTTCCTGTTTTAGCCTGACTTTTATATAAGTAGAATATAACTTGAGTTGAGATTTTATAGATTTTGTTAAACAGTCCTGCATAGATTTCCTCAAGATTCATGCACTTTTAGTTTCTTTTTAATTATAATAAAAAATAAAAACAAACAATGTAGAGCAAATTTATCAGCATAAAGATACATTTAAAACAAAATAATAGTAATAATATTAATGATAGTGTTAATTTAACGTTTAACCGAGGAATGGAAATGAAGAGATATACCCTTCTTATAATTTAGCTGGTCATCCTGGCTTAAAACTTTCTGGTAACCAGAATTCTCATAATGACTTTTAAGAAATTCACTTTGGAGTTTAAATTGACTTGATTTCTGGAAGAGATAGAAGACTTGGCAGAAACAAAATGAACAAAGCAATGGTTGAAAACAACAACAATAATAAGCAATTTTTATTAATGGTTATCAGTTAAATAGATATCCCTTCCATCAACCAAAAGGTCATTTCACCCTCCAAAGGTCAACTTCAATCTTTGCACTTAGTAATGAAGAGAAAATATTCAAGAAATCTTTTATTGAAAAAAAACATTTTGACCTTCTACATTAAATCAAATCAAATAAAACAAATATAAAAAAATAACTTTTTATACTTTCAAAATAAATGAATATTAATTACCTATTAAATAAAAAGGTTGATAATATTATTTAGTTTCCAAATAATCCACTAATCCAGATATCCATTAATAACTAAAAAAATATACTTGCAAAATTATTAAAGATATTTACTGTAATTTAAATGTTTTATTGTAAATGTAATATTATTTACTGTAATTAAAATATGAAAATGAAATGAAAATATGATACAGATATACATGCATACACATATGCTGCTATATGAATATTAAATTATCCTGACTAAATATAACTGATATGGCTATGGGTTAAACATATTTCACTGATTATAATACCTGCACATGGATGGGTGTCAATGAATAATAGATCAGAAAACCATCTAAACAAATACCAAACAGTATTCTACAAATAAAGAAAACAACTTTGCATCAACTTAGCTTGCAGAACAACAATTCCTGTAATAATCCACCCCCTTGTTGTATTAAACACTTCATCAAATATAATAATAATAAATGCTTGCAAAATTGCTACTCAAAATTCATAAGCAACTCACATATAAGGTTTTAGACCATTAACAAAAAAAATTTAAAATTATAGTGCTATTTCATTTTTTTTTTTAGAAAAATGCAGTTATTCACTATTGATACAATATAATTTAATTACTTGTGCCCATTCAGAAGGTCACAATATATATATATATATATATATCAAAGGTTAATCATAATCACTCAAATGCATCATGAGCAAAGAATAAGTCTTGGAATTAATGATAAGTAACATTTAATTTAGACGTAGCATCACCAAAAATTATCAAGAATCAACAGTTATCCCTTGTGATTAAATTTAAAAGATATACATTATAAATTTTAGACCAAATCATTACTTAATTAATGCCAAAGTTGCTAATATCATAAAACAAATTCATTAATATTTGATCTGCATGCACATACATAAATCTATAAATAATTATAGAAAATAATTCTACATCAAAATTGCTGAAATTATTATGTCAATGCTGATTATTATGAATGCTCTGGATATATATTTTAAATGTACAGGCAATCATAAGGCAAAATGAGTAGATTTTAAAGATGATCTTAAACTTTGCATCATTCAAATAATCCAATAGAAAACATCTGGATGTCCATACCCATATACCCCTTCCCACACATATATTGAAAATACTGTTTTGCATGAACAATCTTGGGAATCGGAAGAATAGTAACTGTGATTGTCAACAAAAAACAATATACATATATAAAAATTTATCCTGGTATTAAAAAAATTTACTGGATAAAGTAAAAATAATGATTAACTCATTTATTAATTAGAAATAATAATAATGGATAAGGAAAATCTATTAAATTAACCTACAATACAAATAAACCATTCTGGTTTTAATTATTTGCAAATATCAAATGTTATTTTTGTAAATTGACAAACTCAATCAAATTTAAAACATATATATATAGATAGATAGATAGACAGACAGACAGACAGACAGACAGATAGGTAGATAGTTTACTTAATATATATATATGTAACATGCAGCCATACATTCATGGTAAAATAAAATATATCAATTATTTATAAGTCAATAAATATTATTTTATTTCACTAATACTACATATATATTTATGTATGTAGGTAAACAAATACATATTTCAATAATATTTCATTTATCAACAATAAATTTATTAAATCTATAGATTAGTATTTTTCTATTTTAACAAAACATAAATAAGAAAATATTAAATGGATATAAAATATGCACACATATTTGTGCATTGTATTATAAAAAGTAAAATATTTAGAAATTGTAATTATTTATTTTGCAAATCAAGTTAATATTATTTCCTGACAACACTTATATTGTAAAAAAAATATTCTCATTTTTTAAAATAAAGAAAAAGTATTCAACTTTAAAAGTTCAGTTTAAAAGTTTTTTCAAAACTTTTTGGATTATGTCTTCTCCATTTACAATCTTTAAGATAGACTTCAAATTCATTTCCACCGGTTAAATAATTCTAAATAATTCCGTGATTAGCTGCTTTATTTTTATTCAAAAGTTGTTTGGGTCCATTTATTGTAATAAATTTTCATCAAAGTGAAATAACTTGTCTAATAGATTTTTTTTTACATTGTTTAGAATGATATTATAATATAACAGAACATATATAATGTATACTCATCATTATCATCATCATCAACCATTATCAATCCACAGCAGGATGAAGGTTTCTCCAAGTTTAATCCATCTTCTCCGATCTTTAGCCTCTCTTCTCCACATCACCCCTACACACTTTTTTATTTCATCCATCCATCTCACATGTGGTCTCTTTCTAGGTCTTTTACAATCTCTTGGAATACAGTTTAAAATTTCAATTGTCCATCTATTATCATCTCTTCTAGCAATATGTCCAGCCCAACTCCACTTCAATCTTTTAATTTTTTCAATGAGGTCAGTAACACCTGTTTGTTCTCTTACCCATACATTGAATTTTCGATCTCTTCTTGTTACTCCCAACATACATCTCTCCATACTTCTTTGAGTGGTCTGAAGTCTCTGTATTGCTCTTCTATTAAGTGTCCAAGTCTCAGATCCATAAGTAAGAACTGGTAAAACACATTTGTTAAAAACCTTCCTTTTCAAACACATAGGCACATTTCCTTTTAGTATCAAGTTATTTCTACCAAAAGCACTCCAACCAAGTTTAATTCTATGATTAATTTCCTCCATTATGTTTCCATCTGTATTAATAATCTGACCAAGGTATTTGTAACTGTTAACTTCTTCTAATTCCTCATAATCAATCTTAATTTTTATATTTTGAGCAAACTGATTGAACATTACTTTAGTCTTTTTAACATTTATCTTTAGTCCTACTTTCATCTGATAACTCCTGCAACATTTCCTGCAGCTCTGAAGCATTATTTGCAAAACAACTACATCACCTGTGAAATCTAAATGACTTAAATAATCTCCATTTACTTTCATTCTTTTAGTTTCCCATTTTAATCCACAAAATACTTCTTGCAGCACAGCTGTAAAAAGTTTTGGAGATATGGAGTCACCTTGTCTTACACCTTTCTCAATGTTGACTTTCCCAGTATCATTATGTAATCTAATTGTTGCTGTTGCATTTTTATAAATGTTCTTTAAAATAAGACAATATTCTGGATCTATACTTTGATGATCCAATGCTTCAATCACTGAAGAAATGTTTATAGAATCAAATGCCTTTTCATAATCTACAAATCCAAAACATAATGAAAACTCATATTCATTTGTCCTTTCAATAACTTTTCTCAATACCTGGATATGATCTACTGTACTAAAACTACTTTTAAATCCAGCTTGTTCTCTTGGTTTGTGGAAATCCAATGTTCTCTGTAGATGAGTTGTAATTATCTTGGTAAATTTTTTTATATAAAACTGATAAAAGGCTGATAGGTCTGTAATTTCTAATATCTTCTTTATCACCTTTTTTAAATATTAATATTATTACTGCATTCTTCCAATCATCCGGTATATATCATTTAAACATTTGGTATATAACTTTGCTAAAAAATTTTCTATTTCTTCACCTGCTTCTTTTAATATATCAATTATAATTCCATCATTTCCCGGAGCCTTTCTTTTCTTCATACATTTAATTGCATGTCTCACTTCTCAATTTAAAATTTTGGGCAATTCAGAAGATGTAATAGATATAGGAGGTGTTTGTTCTTTATTATTATATAATTCTTGATAAAAATCTTCTACCAATTTCATGACGTCATCTCTTTTTTTTAGTAATAATTCCATTTTTTTTTCATATTGCAGATATAAATTTTCTACCAATATCAAAATGTTGTTTAACATACTTGAGACTTATTCACTTCTACAACTTGTCTTGCTAGTTCAGAGTTATACTTTCTTATATCATTTTCAACTCTTTTCTGCATCATTTTACAAAATTCGAGATATTCAATTCTTTTTAATGCATCATTTTTGTATATCTTCATATTTCTTCTTTTCTTCATAAATTCTCTAGTCTCAGTAGAAATTTTATTAGTCAATTGTTGCTTTTTTCTACCAGCTATCTTTGTTGCAGTTTTTAAAAGTGTATCAGTTATTTTCTTATTAATTTCATTTAAATCTGAATCATGCTCAAAATCTACTAATACTTGAAACCGATTTGTAAGTTCTAATTTAAATTCATTAGAATGTTTCTGAAGATTAGGAATATCAACTGTAAATATTGTTTTTTTTAATAATTTTTGTCTCTCTAGTTTTACATTAACATGTACCTGACACCTTACTAATCAAATGTCACTTCCTGTGTTAAATTTATAAAGAACATTACAATCTTGAAATATGTATTTTCTGTTAGTCAAAATATAATCCAATTCTGCTGTACCTATGTAATCAAGCAGAAATACAGTATTAACCTGTTTGTGGTAGTGCAGAGGATAGAGGAAAAGGGTACAAATAATTCTCAGTCATTGAGATTAGTAATGATGGAAAAACAACCACTGGACAGATGGTAATAATAATAATTAAGGTAATCAGAAAGAAAATGATCAAAAGACACATTTTATTCTCAAATGGAGGGTGGTGTAATGTACTGAGATCTTAGTTGTACATATAATAATTTTAATTAAAAATTATTAAAAATAAAATTATCATAAATAATGCAAAGGTTTCAGTTTGAGAGATTGTTGTTGTAAAAATCTAAAGAGTTTTTATTATTAGTAGTTTAAAACAAAACCTAGTTCATTAAAAAAATGTATATAAGTTTAAAGGGTTATTTTGTTAAAAGTTTAATAAAAAAAGTTTGAAGAGTTTTTTTGTGTTTTAAAAAAAGTAGTTTACTAAAAAACAATTAAACAATTAATTCATAGTTTTATGGGAAAAATTAACAGAACTCTTTTTATTTAAGTTAAAGAAAAAGGAAATCTTAAAAACTGAAACTTGGCTTTAAAAATAAATATGTGCATGTTAAATATTAAAAAATGATATAGAAAGTTAAAATGTAAAAATAAAATGTGCAATGGCCACAAATTAACAATCCACAAAACAACAAATTTTCAATGGCTACCAAATGAAAACACATAATCAAAATCTTATCTAAGGAATGTATTAAAAACAGTGGAGAATTTTTAACAACAAATATAACTGGCGAACATCAAAATGACAACAGGTCATCATATAAATAGTCCAGATTTTTTTCAATCAGTTCAGTTGAGTTCACAATCAGTTGAATCATTCAATCAGTTACTCAATCAGTTTTCAATCAGTCTTCTTATGCATTTTTTAATAAAGGCCATGCAGTGCTAACAGCCACTGGAATAATGACTTTTCTCCAGCCTGAGTCTGATGAAACAGCCAACCTGCCCTGGAAAAGTAATGTCTGCCTAACAACTTAAAAATCCACTTTCAATGTCTAACTATTTTAACCATGGAATACTAAGCATTAAACCTCCACAAATGAAAAATGTTAAATCCAACTGGTTGGAAAGAGGTTCACATGAGATAACAACCAGCAAGAAGTCCATGTTGAAATCCTATAAATAATGAGCAACTTTTATTATTTCCATTTCTAATTAATGTAGTCATTGCAATACTTAAAACCTCCCAAGAGTTAGTTAGTAAATGAACTCTATAGTATGCATAAAGAATTATTGATGTGCATGTTTTGAAATGTCATGTATGTGAATGCTTTATGATATTTTATATTGATTTCATGTGTTTATTAAATGCCATGTATTATTTAATGCTGGTGTTATATTCTATTTTATTATATGAATTCAGAGTGCATGCATAGTCATATGTAATGAACATTGTCTAATTTAATTAAATTCTTATAAATGTATTTAAAATTAGAATAATAAATGTGTAGTTAAAATAAATTATCTTTAAATGTAATATGTGTCACTCAATTCTTTACCACTAATTAAAGCAATAATGTAGTAGATTATTCTTTTGATTGAGCTAGTCATGGGATATTTTGAGTGCTGGATTATGAGCCTACTGTCCAAACACATTAGTTCTCATAGTTTACCTCAAAACAAATAAAGTGCTTGGATAATAGGGGTTTGAATCTAGCAGTCATGGTGGACCACAGTGTGGAATTGTGATCGGGTTATACATTGCATAGCTTGGTCCGATCATGGGTATCATTGACAGCTATCCTATGTATTCTTTTTTCTGCTCAAAGGGACGGTCTGTTCACATAATATTTATAATATAAAATTATTATAAATAAGGTTTAAACTCAGTGAAACCAATAGCAAATACAGTACTCTAGATCATCTTATGAAAGTACTCGGTACAATATAAATATAGATATATATTGAAGTGGTCATATATCATCATCATCATCATCAACCATTATCAATCCACTGCAGGATGAAGGTCTCTCCAAGTTTAATCCATCTTTTCCAATCTTTAGCTTCTCTTCTCCACAACACTCCTGCACATTTTCTTATTTCATCCATCCATCTCACATGTGGTCTCTTTCTGGGTCTTTTACAATCTCTTGGAATCCAGTTTAAAATTTCAATTGTCCATCTATCATAATATCTTCAAGCAATATGTCCAGCCCAACTCCATTTCAATCTTTTAATTTTTTCAATAAGTTCAGTAACACCTGTTTGTTGTCTTACCCATACATTGCATTTTCGATCTCTTCTAGTTACTCCCAACATTCATCTTTCCATACTCCTTTGAGTGGTCTGAAGTCTCTCTATTGCTCTTTTGTTAAGTGTCCAAGTCTCAGATCCATATGTAAAAACTGGCAAAACACATTTATTAAAATTCTTCCTTTTCAAACACATAGGTATATTTCCTTTTAGTATCAAGTTATTTCTACCAAAAGCACTCCAACCATGTTTAATTCTATGATTAATTTCATCCATTATATTTCCATCTGTATTAATAATCTGACCAAGGTATTTGTAACTGTTAACTTTTTCTAACTCATCGTAATCAATCTTTATTTTCATCTTTTGAGAAAATCTATTAAACATTACTTTAGTTCTTTTAACATTTATCTTTAGTCCTACTTTCCTACTTTCATCTGATAACTCCTGCAACATTTCCTGTAGCTACTTGGTTCTAAATAATTTTATTATTAAAGGATTTTTTTAATTTAAGAAAGGAAGTTATTTATTTGAAAAGGAAGGTTGGAAAACACATGTTTATCAATCACCATTGAAAAAAAAATAAAGTTTTTCTCTTTTGTATAAAAGGGTTTGAAGAGTAGGAGAGGAAGAATAAAGTTAAATATAGAATAGGGGACTTGAAAAATAAGGAATATGGATTGTGTTGGTATTCCACAATGCATATATAATGGTCAAAAAGAAATTAGGCATGCTGTGATAGAGCGTATGATATGTGATGAGATTTATCATTTTAAATACTTAAATAACACTAGGAAGGGTGTAACAGGTTTATAGCTATGTAGACAAAATTCTTCCTTTTCAAACACATAGGCATATTTCCTTTTAGTATCAAGTTATTTCTACCAAAAGCACTCCAACCAAGTTTAATTCTATGATTAATTTCCTCCATTATGTTTCCATCTGTATTAATAATCTGACCAAGGTATTTGTAACTGTTAACTTCTTCTAATTCATCATAATCAACCTTTATTTTCATATTTTGAGCAAATCGATTAAACATTACTTTAGTCTTTTTAACTTTTATCTTTAGTCCTACTTTTCTACTTTCATCTGCTAACTCCTGCAACATTTCCTGCAGCTCTGAAGCATTATTTGCAAAAACAACTACATCATCTGCAAAATCTAAATGACTTAAATACTCTCCATTTACTTTCACTCCTTTAGTTTCCCATTTTAATCTACAAAATACTTCTTGCAGCACCGCTGTAAAGAATTTTGGAGATATGGAGTCACCTTGTCTTACACCTTTTTTAATGTTGATTTTTCCAGTATCATTATGTAATCTAATTGTTGCTGTTGCATTTTTATAAATATTCTTTAAAATATGACAATATCCTGGATCTATACCTTGATGATCCAATGCTTTAATCACTGAAGAAATGTGTATAGAATCGAATGCCTTTTCATAATCTACAAATCCAAAACAAAATGACAACTCATATTCGTTTGACCTTTCTATGACTTCTCTCAATACCTGGATATGGTCTATTGTAGTAAAACCACTTTTAAATACAGCTTGTTCTCTTAGTTCATGGAAATCCAAAGTTCTCTGTAGACGAGTTGTAATTATCTTGGTAAAAATTTTATATAAAACTGATAAAAGGCTGATAGGTCTGTAATTTCTAATATCTTCTTTATCACCTTTTTTAAATATTAATATTATTACTGCATTCTTCCAATCTTCCGGTACATCTTTATCATTTAGACATTTGGTATATAACTTTGCTAAAATTGTTTCTATTTCTTCACCTGCTTCTTTTAATATATCAATTATAATTCCATCATTTCCTGGAGCCTTTCCTTTCTTCATACACTTAATTGCATGTCTCACTTCTTCATTTAAAATTCTGGGCAATTCGGATGATGTAATAGATATAGGAGGTACTTGTTCTTTATTACTATATAATTCTTGATAAAAATCTTCTACCAATTTCATGATGTCATCTCTCTTTTTAGTAATAATTCCATCTTTTTTTCTTATTGCAGATATAAATTTCCTACCAATACCAAAATGTTGTTTAACATTTTTGAGACTTTTATTTTCTTTTACAGCTTTTCTTGCTATTTCACAGTTATACTTTCTTATATCATTTTCAACTCTTTTCCATACCATTTTACAAAATTCGAGATATTCAATTCTTTTTAATATATCATTTTTGTATATCTTCATATTCCTTCTTTTCTTCATAAATTCTCTAGTCTCAGTAGAAATTTTATTAGTCAATTGCTGCTTTTTTCTACCAGCTATCTTTGTTGCAGTTTTTAAAAGTGTATCAGTTATTTTCATATTAATTTCTTTCAAATCTGAATCATGTTCAAAATCTCCTCACACTTGAAACCTATTTGTAAGTTTTAATTTAAATTCATTAGAATGTTTCTGAAGATTAGGAATATCAACTATAAATATTGTTTTTCTTAATAAATTTTTGTCTCTCTAGTTTTACATTAACACATAACTTACACCTTACTAATTGATGATCACTTCCTGTGTTAAATTTATTAAGAACATTACAATCTTGAAATATGTATTTTCTGTTAGTCAAAATATAATCCAATTCTGCAGTACCTTCATTTGGATGCTTCTATGTCCATTTCCTTTTAACATTTTTCTCAAAAAATGAATTCATAATATAAAGTTTTTCTTTTTCTGCAAACTCCACAAGTCTATGTCCTCTCTCATTTCTATTACCATAACCAAAATTACCTACAGCAATTTCATCTTTCATTTGTCTACCAATTCTAGCATTAAAGTCTCCCATAACAATTTTAAAATGTTGTTTACTCTGATCAAAAGCCTTTTGTACATCCATATAAAAATCTTCTACTACTTCATCATTATGAGAACTTGTTGGGGCATAAACCTGAATTATCTGCATTTGGTATCTGCTATTAAGTTGTATAACTAATCTTGCCATTCTGTCCGATACACCATCAATCTCCACAATATTGTTCTTCCACTTTTTATTTCCACAATATTGTTCTTCCACTTTTTATTTATAATGAATCCTACTCCACTTGTATTTCCAATATGTGTGCCTTTATAATAGAGTATATGTCCACTTTTTAAATCAATTGTTTCTTCTCCTTTTCTTCTAACTTCACAAAGTCCAATAATGTCCCATTTAATATAAGACAGTTCTTCTTCTAATTCTTGCAATCTTCCTTCACTTGAAAGTGATCTGCAGTTGTAAGTACCTAAATAAAAAGTCATCATGAAATGGCAGCCTGGGTCCGCAATAAGGGTATTCTTAGCACCCTCCACCTTTGTCCACCAACCGCTGCCTTGGTTGGTGACTTTACAGCCTCCTGGGAATAAGGGCCATGCTTTATTTTTGTCTGTCATAATTGTATATATGTATGGGAAAAATATTTATCATTTACACAAACATTCATTCTTTCTTATCAGGCTCTGAGAAGAAAGACCATGGTGTTTCTTGATCTTAAACTCAGAGGTAAAAAGCCAATAAACTCACCACGCTGGCTAATGCATGTTGGTGAGCAGCCCATCCATGTTCGTATACTATATGAATAATCACATAGTAATAACAGCTGCAACGACAAGAACGTATGGAGTGGACATTAGGAATTTGCCCTGCTCGGTTCCTTTAAGGCCTCCAAGAGGAATCAAAGGGTCTCCTTTCAGTTAATAGCAAATATAAGAAAAAAAATTGTGAGATAATATTGAGTTAGATAACAAAATTTAATTTTGATATGAATAGGCAGATGTGAGTGAAGGGGGCTCAAGTCAGTAAAGAAAGGAAGTTTAACTTTTTAATTAATTAAAATCAGCGGATGTTAAAGGAATGTTGGCATCAAATTCTAATTTTAGAATTTACTTTACTGTTGTAATAAGAAATATAATTATCATGGAGAGATTAGATAAAAACAAAGGTATTCAGAATTTAAAGAAAATGCAATTAGTAAAATTTAAAATTAGACTGGATTGAGATTACAATCAGTAAGATTTTTTTTAGATAATAATATTAAAAAAATTAATTTAGAAAAATCTGGTTGACTTTGTTTTAAAGGGGCTATTTATATAAATGTAAACAGAGAAGAAAGTTTTACTTCGTCTTTTATTTTTGATAAGTTGTTATAAGTTAAGTCATGCCATGATCAGAGTGTGTCAATTTTATTGACCATCTCTAGGGAGCATGGGTATAGAACTCCCACAGTACTTATAGAGGGATATTCTATTAAAATTACTGTCTATATATGATGATCAAAGTTGCTGACATATACTGTGGTTGCGACCAAGAGGAAGCCCTAGTATATAATACTGACAAACATTAGAAGCATCTGAGTGACCAGCTGGCCAATATTCAAGAATACTATTCCAAAAGACCAACAAACTGAGGTTTAGCATAATGTTTTACTATTTATCAAAATCATCCACAAAGGTCTGTTAAAATAATGATATATTTTTACTTCATAAATCTCAATTTACTAGTAAGCAATTCTCATATCTTTAACATTATACTTTTTTTGCTTGAGTAATTTATATATTAATCATTCTGTAAAATATTATTGTATTATTTAAATCTTCTTACTGCATTATTTAAACTAGTTTTCTTATTGTATTATGACTTAATTGTACATATTAAGTGGGGTCAACTATTATACTATACTTGATCTTTCTTAAATCTTCTAGAATTATTATTTAAGAATCAGTTGGAGGTAAATTTACTAAATATATTTCTATGACTAAACTATTTAATGCCATCTAAAAAAAGTCCAATAATTATGTCAAGACATTTCAATCCCTCCTCTCATATATCATAATTTTTTTTTTTTTAATATTCTGCTATTTTAAGTTTGTCTGTTTAAATTCTATTATTTCAAATACATAATATTAGCCATTAACACAGTGATTAATGATTTATAAACAATTTTTTTTATAAAACTGAGTTTAATAAAATAAAATTTAAAACTTTATTTTTTTTTACAATGGACATATATATATATATATATATATATATGTAAACTGGTAGATACAATATTTTTAATTCTATAAAATTTAATACAATTTAATAGAGTGAAAACTTTATTTCCTTTGCCAAATATATATGTATACGGTAGATATGATAGTGTAATTCATTAAAATTTTTAATACAATTTAATAAATAGATTACAATTGTGGGGCTATTGTAACAATAATTCCATATATATATATAAAACCTACAGGGCAGATCTCCAATTAAGCAGGGTAATTTCCTTTAGGAAATTTTTTTTATCTAAATAGAGTAAATGTGTAAGCCTTGATTAAGCCTATATAATAGATATCTGCATATTGTAAACCTATGACATAACTATTCATGTTTTTCTTTTTATATATATTTAATTTTAAGGCCTATTAGTTATTATTTTTTATAACTTGGTATTGCTGGGTTGTCTAACTTCATGTTTATTGTATTTCTTTTCTTCAGCAGATATACATTCCTGCTTCAGAGTAACTGGAATAGCTAGGTCTCTTTTTGAATATGATCCACACAAGTGTGGGAATATTCCTTCTATTTTAGATCTGGAGTATCTTCATTGGTTGTATCACTAATCAGGCAGTGGATCATTCCTGCCTGAGGGTGAGATTTATTAATGATTATAGGGAATGCTTATTTTTTTATTTCATAGAGACTTGGGTATGGCATTGGGGAGGGGAGCATATTCCAGTCTATCTCATTGGATTGTTTATTACTTTATTAACCCAGTATCTGCTCCCTTGTGTATGTTAAAGCCTGGCATCTAGAAATTGGTGGATCATGATTATGAGAACTATGCGATCCTCTAATTTAACCAGATTTGTTAACATTTTCTCTTGGATTTTTAACGTACTATCAAGTGCCTGCTTAAGGGATATCTACCATCCAAAATATATTTGTGTGTATTGAAATTCCTTGTATGTATATACAATCATGAATAAAATGTCATGTAGTTCCATCTTTTATAGGTCTGACAACAAATTAAGTGATATTTATTTTTTTTGTTTATAATTTTATTACTAATAAAGTGTTTATATTTCACATGTATATTGCATTGCATGTCTTTTTATGCCATAAGGGAAAACATACAGTTATAATCTAGTTCTAAGAGTCTCTCTCTCTCCCTGATCACTGAGCTAAATAAAATAAAGTATTATGTGGGTTTGAAATGTTTTGTGGTGGTATAAATTACTCTAGTGATGATTTTGCTGTTGTCAGCTCATTTTGACCATTATAATATATATATATGTTGATACGAAGATTTTCATCGATTGCATATATAAAAGATATATTTTGCGGGTTCATTCACAATATATATATATATATATATAGTACCATTTATTTATAGATGGTACAAATATATATTTGGCATTGTGTAATATTTAAAAAAAGAAAAAACTTCTTCAAAGAGAGTAAAATGCAAAGATAGTTTAAAAGATATTTAATTTTTTTTAAATAGCATAATTTTTTTAAAAAAAAACATACAATGAAAGTTAATTTTTGTTTTTCTTATTTATTTATGTAATTTAATTAAAATAATGTTGATATTGGAAAGTTCATAGAGATTAATTAATTCAAATAGTGAAAAGACATTCCACATGCAGATTACAATCTAAGTTTCCAAAGCTAATTAAAGATGGTGAAAATAATCCATAAAAAAAGTTTGTAGCTGAAAAAAAATAATGAGGAAGATTATAGGATAATAAAACAAAGAATAAAGAAAATATGTGCAGGGCTTTTCAAAAATGATATGGACTATAAAATGAACAGACAAGTTAAGTATAAAAATGTTGCCAATTTTATCTAAAGTGAACCCATTCCAAATGTGGAAGTAGAACCAAATTGTTCAGCAACACCTTCTCTCTAAAAAGTCACCTTCACCTTTATCTAACCTTGTCTCAATCAGGATCAGAGATATGGAAGAAATAAAACCATAAAAATCAGTACTGCAGACTATCCATCGAAAAGAATTAGGCTACTAAGAAGAGCAATCACCTATGTAAACACTTAAAACATACTGGTAAGTTAATGGCCATAATTTCTATCTAGGTAAAAGATTTGTGAACTGAATTTTAAATAATTAATTGTTACCATGGCCAAAAACAGACATTAGTTATCTATTACTTCAAAGTGTGATATTTGAATTCAAATGGTTAAAATAATTATCTGAGTATGCATGTGTTTTTTTCCAATATTATAAAATTATTATTATAGGCATTTAAATGCTTAACATGTTGTAATAAATCTCTACCACTAATATAAAAAAACTTTCATTGTAAGTGCCTAATTTTTTAGTTAGTTACATTGTTAATTTTCAAGTGTTAGATTTTTATTATTTAGTTTTAGAGTAGTATATAAATTACCTTGCCAATATTCTTATTTCTTAATTAATCCAGGAAGAATATTTTTCTTAAAAATAAATTGACAGGAAATTTTAATCCAGATCTTGTAATTATTACTTTAGAAGTTATGATATGCTTGACACACAATCAGATCTAATGACTTTGGTGCCCTCTTTTATAAATTAAAAACTGATTCGGCCAGCAATTGAAATCGTAATAATTCTTGGGTTGAGTTAATCAGGAAATACAGCTATGTTTCATTAGAAATATGAGTGAAACATTTTTCTCCTTCATAGCCTGATTAACTCACCCATTCTAGTGCATAATTGAAGGCCTATCAAAATGTGAAAAATGTTGCAATGGCTTCCAAAAATGAGGCTTCGGAAAAAAACTCACAACCTGAGATATATCATAATGGTATAAAAACATTACAAGGGTATAAAACAGGGAACTTAATGTCCATAGCTGGAAAATAAATATGACAGTACTTATTGCTCAAGATTGAAAAGTGTTATGAAAGTTTAATATGTAATAATAATAATAATAATAATAATAATAACAACAACAACAACAACAACAACAACAACAACAACAACAACAACAACAACAACAACAATAATAATAATAATAATAATAATAATAATAATAATAATAATAATAATAATAATAATAATAATAATAATAATAATAATAATAATAATAATAATAATAATAATAATAATAATAATAATAATAATAATAATAATAATAATAATAATAATAATAATAATAATAATAATAATAATAATAATAATAATAATAATAATAATAATAATAATAATAATAAAAAGTTATTGCAAGTGGTTCCAAAGTTTTTTCTTCATAAGAGTAAAGTGAGGCTGTAAAATTTTAAGTAAGATGCTATATTACAATAAAATAATAGTGCATAAATTAGATAGTAAGAAAAGATATAAGCAAAAACTGATCGAAATCTAGTAATGAAGAGAAAGGCAGATATGGATGGAGTATTATAAGGTGACAAAAGAGAAGGGGTGTGTGGATGAACAAATTTATTAGCAAAGCAAAATAAGGTAGTGAATTTATATTGTAACAGTTAATGAAATTAAGAGTTTATTTTATTATAACCAAAATATGTCAAACATCTATATATGAAATTGAGAAGTGGTAAAGATCTGCAAAATATGGCAGAGGGTGAAAAAAATTGAAAGAGGGCCTGGAACCCTTAGTAAAAAAACTATTTTATAAATTAATAACTGAATTCAAAGAGGATATAAAGAAATAAATAAAAAAACAAGTAAAAAAAGAAGAAATGGAGTAAAGAGATCAGTAGAACAACAAAGGAAAAGAAGATAGATAACCTTATTTGTGAGTGGGACAGTGAATCAATCACAGATCTCACGAATGCCCAAAGGTTGTTTTGCAAATAAATGATGGCAAGGTAGAGACATTGTGGGACTCTGGCAGTCAGATATCAGTGATGTCAGAAACAATGTATGATTGTATGCGGATGCAATCTGTAGAGATACCAACTCTACCAGTGAGAGGCATACAAATAACATTGGAAAATAACAAAAAGGCACAATTTGGCTCAAATCAAGTTTGGGTGCAAATTAAAATAGGGGATAAAATTATACACCACACATTATTAATTTTAAAAGATTTGGTGCATGAAGTTTTATTGGGGTTTGACTTTACACACAAAACTGGATGTGTGATCAATTAAAAGATTATCTGCAAAGGGAAAGATGTAGAGTTTGGGTCACAGATGAGAATGAATCAGCAAAACATATGTAATATGGATCTTGAGATGGAAAGTCCTTTAATAGAGGCATGGATTGATGAACTAATAAATGAAGTGAAGGGAGAATAGAAAAAGGCCCTAAAAGAAATTTGAATTGAACATAAATCTATTTTTTTCAGATAAATCCAAAATTATTAAAAAGTATGAGCACAGAATCAAGGTTGCAGACAGTACACCATATCAGACAAAGTCATACCCAGTGCTGGACCAATATAGAGCTGAGGTAGAGAGAGAATTAGTTAAAATGGAGGAGTGGGATATTATCACTAAGGGTTCATCATGTGTATATATTATCACTAAGGGTTCATCATGTATATAATAATCCATTAGTGGTTGTAAAAAACGATGGAGACATAAGACTGTGCTTGGATACCAGGCAAATGACCAAGACCCCATGTTCCACCTTTAATTAATGAGTTGGTAAATAAATTCCAGGGGAAAAATATTTTCCATATTGGATCTGACTGCCAGCTATTGGAAGATCAAGTTACACCCTGCTAACTTGAAGCACATGACATTTTGATATAATGGTATATCATACCATTTTAACAGAATGCCTTTCAGTCTAAAGAATAGTGGAGCAGGCCTGTTAAAATGTTTTGACTGGGTATCATCTCCTGAGATAAAAAAAGTTAACTACTATCTATATGTATGATGTTACTATTGCATATAGTAACCCAGGAATAGTTACAACACCTCAAGATGTTTTTACAAGAATGAAAAATGAAGGGTATCCACATTAACCTATAAAAACTGTTTAGCAGCAGAAAAAATGAATTTCTTAGATCACTTGATTAATGTGAATGGAATCAGGCCTGACCCTGACAAAATCCTAACAATCAGAGATTTACCAGCCCCTCACACACCAAGACAAGTGAGGTCATTTTGGGGCTATGTAACTTCTACAATAAATTTTTGCAAAAGCTTTGCTTCTGACATGGAGCCTCTGTTGCAACTATTATGTAAAGGGACATCATGAAACCAATTTCAGGGTTATTAAAAAAATTTCTTAACCAAGAGATGTTGGTTTACCCTGACCTAAGGAAACCATTTATTGTCCAAGTACATAGTAGTGGGTATAGATTAGGTGCAGATTTTATGCAAGCTGAGGAGGCTGATACCCAGGGTGTAATTTATTTCATCAGCAAATCATTGAGAGATGCAGATACTAATTACTATGTCACAGAGAAAGAGGACTTGGCTGTGGTGTGGGCATTCCAGAAGTTCTGCCAATTTTTGATAGGATTGGAAGTGATTATTAGGATGAATCATAAAAGCCTGGAATACCTAAACCAGTTATTTAACAAATAGTATGCTAATCCACTGCAATCTTTTTTCCAAGAGTTTAATTATTTTATTCAGTATTGTAAATACACTGAAAATGTGGTGGCTGACACATTAAAACAGAATATTGGTCCTGGGGCTCAAAGTCATCTGCTGATGGAAGATATCTGTTTGGCTAATATAGAATTAGAAAAGGATGCTGTAGTGGAAGAATGATTAAGACACCTGGGAAAAGTGCAACAGCAAGTCCCATCTACAAAAAAATTATTTGATTAAATAGAAGTCAAAAATGTAATAGGAGAAATGTTGAAATTAACACTTTAAATAGAAACTGACTGAAAGAAGGGATCCTCTGGTACATCACTGACCTACAGAAAAATCAGTGGAAGATAATTATACCAGAGAGTTTACAAGAAGAACTTATTTCGTATACCCACCATTTGTATTGACATTAAAGGGGTTAATAAAGTGGAAGGCTTATTGAGGACATGATTCCACTGGCTGAATATGAGAGCACAGGTTGTCATCATAGTAAGTGCATGCAAAACCTATCAGAAGACAAAACAAGCAAATGACTCATATCAAGACCCATTGAGTCCTATCATTCATAACAAACAAAATAACCTGATAGCTGTTAATTTTTATGGGGTGTTTTAAAAAAATGAAATATGGACTAGTGGTATATCACAATTTTTCAAAGTGGGTTTCAGAATATCTGGTGTTGCAGGCAAATACTAGGAATGCCATATGGGTCTTTGAGATGCAATATTTTGAGAAAGTAGGTAGACCTAGGGCTATTTTGTTAGATCACAGAACACCTTTCGCATTGTATGAATGGCAAGAGTGGACAGAGAGGAAGGAGCTAAACCATGTATTGCCATCCATACAGAATGTTTTAGTATAAAAATTTGGTATTTGTCCAACTCTGAATAGAATAAAGTAATTCTATTTGGGATGAATCCAGAACTTAGGCTAATTAGTGCTCTGAAACCTTATTTACTTTATAAATGTTATTTATTTAAATTCTGAAAAGATGACCTATTAGTTGTTTTTTATACAACTGCTAATTTTCTTTTATTATCTATACTCTTAAAATATCAAATATTTAAATATTCTCAGTTATTATCAAAATCCATGAAGGTGGGGTTGAATTATTTTAAATAGCAGAAAAGGAGGAAGTCAAATCTTAATGTATATTTTATTAAATGAAATCTTCTCTATGTATATATTATAGTGGCATAGCATACTATTTGTCTAAATTATGGCATTCAAACAAGGGTCAGGTATTATAAAGCAGTAAATCTTATTCCATGTCATTAGTGACATTCAGCCATACTGCATTACTGACATTCTGCTCCTCTTTGTGAATTTACATATGCACTTCTAATCTGGGGGTTGCAACAAGATCGAACCCATAGATTTTTTTCCTGTTCTGTCCTGCAGTTAGTTGAGCTTCCCAGGTCTTACTATGTATAAAAAGGCCTCTTGCATCAGTTATTCCAGTAAAGTCTGGGACATGCCATGCCTCATCACACTTTTCTAAGCACTGCCCTAAAATGAGGGTGTTAGACTTCATTTTTCATCCAGAAGCATGATGTTTTCTGTTATTTCTTGGCTATTAAGTCAGTACTGCCACTGATCTGTTTATTATTTCTTTTGCTTTAGGACCCAGTTTTTAGTGCTCTAATATTAAAATTACACTCTGCTCAAAATATATATGTAAAATGCTGAGTATTACCAATTTTATTAATTAATAATTTTATTTCAGTCTTATACAATCCCACCATCATAATTTAGTATTTCTGTATTTAAGAGTATCTATATGACTAGGGGAAAATGTGTTCTTTCTTCCAAATGCTAAATAAAAGAATTGTTAATGAATGTTTTGCCTTATAATCAAGTGTATTTTGTTTATTTTCATGACCACAATAGTGTGAAAATAGTTTTTCTTATATATATAATGTAATGGTCAGAATCGTCTATCTCACTAACACACTGCATAATTCAAACCGCAGACACTAAACTGAACATTCTAGGAGGGGTTGCCTTCTAGATATACTAAGTTCGAATCGAAAGTCCAAATTTCACAGCGCCACCTATGTGATAACACATCTGATGCTACAACTAGTACAACCTTTTACCGGTGCCTGGTGGTCAGGGAGAAACAAAAGACTCTATACTAAGATAAGTTTGGTGGCTAATTAACGTCTATGGATTTACAAAAGAAATGCAGAAAATATATATATCTAGACTGAGACAGTGATAGGAATCAAATAAAATAAGAGATAAAATTTAGTTTTAAATAATTGCACACAATTTATTTATATCAATATATAGATCAAACGCCACTGTCTGCTTATATGAGACAGGGACGCGTATTAAGTAATTGTTGGCATTTATATTTCAGTAATGACAAAAGGGTTTTAAAACAGAGTGATATATTCTATTCCTCGGGCTAATAGCATTACGATAATGTGCTTGACGAGATAGGAATATGTGCGAGGTGCTTTGAGTAAATAGACAAGTTTAAGAAAAATATTTGAAATGAAATGTTCTAAAATATTTATTGATTTCGAGAATAGTAATGGACTAAAGCTTACTAAGCAAACGTGGGAATGTGATCAAAGCATTTATTTGAGAATAATAATAGATTTGTATTGGGAGGTCAGTATTGCTGACAGTGAATTTATAAAGTTGGAGGGTGTGACTCGTTTAAGTCACGGATGCTTTGTAAAATAAATATAAAATGAAACAATATGAAGATCCGGAATAATTACGGAGGGCATCTCGCCGCTAACCCGTAGGAAAGTATTTTGACGAAACAGCCGAAACTTAGCGACTGTGTAACGATTGTGTTTAATTCCCAGGGGTGCCATTTGTGAACACCCTCTGCCTGGAAAACTTGCAATGAGCGAAAGAATGGACTTTGCTGTGTAAAGAATCCTTGGAAAATAAAAACAAAGTGGTCTCAACAACCAATTCATGTACCAGCAATACGAGACTAGTGTATATAAAAACATACTAAATGGGTTTTACTTGTATTAAGAGAAATGCCCAATCAAATTCCCTGAAATTCATTTAAAAGGGTCCACACATTCTCAACATCAATGATGAACTTTATAATTAAAATAGAACACGGTAATTAAAATAAGAAAATGCATGCTTGCGGGTTTGAAAAGTAAGTATAGATTTATATACGCAATCATGCATTTGGGGACACATTTAATCATTGACTTCGCACATACTCTTATATTAGATTAAAATCAATAACATGTAGATTTTAAACTATGTGATTATGTTACATTAAAGAAAAGAATCGCCCTCGAACGAGTGATTTGCAAGACAATAAAATTGGTAAATTATAAATTTAAAATATGCCTTAATAGCGGCGTCTTATTTTCAATAGAGGGAATAGTTCACTCGGTCAAAGACGATTCTGACACATTATCATAATAAAATAAAAGAAAGCTTTATAAATAGAAAATATTAACCCAAGGATAGAGAGCAAAATGTTAAGCATATTTAAACACACAAAATAAATACACAATGAAGTTGTGAAATATAAGAAAACAATGTTAAATAGCTATAGCATGTTAGTTAGTGATCACAAGAGCTCTTGGGTTAATTTAGGTTACCTCTGGAGAAGCATTTGCAGGTAGATATTCGGCAGGTTTTATAATTCAGCAGCAAAATCTGGAATGTTCATATTTGGCAGCGGCAGCAGCAGTTTCGGGATCCGTGTGATAAATTTTTGATGGTATGGAGCAGCGGCTGGCTATTCCGATGGGACATAGCCATCTTAAACGCCTCTACTCGGACATGTCAAGGTTAGCAAATTATTAGAATTTTAGAACAACTCAGAAACTTTTAGACAACTCAGAATTCTTTAAAAGCTTAGACCTTTCAGAGCTTAGAATAGCTTAGAATGGAGAACAAAAGAAAAACATCCTTTTTATAGTAAAATTTAACAATAGATTTGTCCTGGGGCGTACAAAATTATTGGACTTATCTGCTGTAATTAAATCTATCCGAATGTCTAAAGGAATTCAACATTAATTAATTTCTTTTGTTAACTTCCCGTCGACATTCGAATTACAAACTAGATTTAATTAAAATTACTGCTACTAATTAAAGAAAACTTAAGTGGACAGCTGCTGTTTTTAGATAAACTTATATAATTAAACTATTGTCCCTCATTGATTTTAACAGAAATATTTGGGATGATTTTTATTAAATAAAACGAAAATTATTTTATTTTAAATTGTAATATTTGAATCTATCTACTAAACGAATATTTACTAAATGAATTTTATTTTAAATCAAAATATATTACGACGGTAATATATTTGTAAATAGATCCAAACAAAATAACTAACAATTTATAATTTTGATATGTTTTAAAATGGATATCATAGTGTGTGCACAATTACGACTTATATAACTTACTTTTTAATAAATGTAAATTATGTGAACAAATACATAATTCCTAATATTTTATTTGGGAATAAGTTATATATATAATACGAGCATTGTGCTCGTGGTTTAAAATTAGGCGGGATTTTCGGTATATAAGTGTATTACAGACACACTACGATAGATTGGGGTTCAAACTAAGGTATGAGGGTAGGAAGTAGGTGAGAAAAGGTGAAACGAAGATCTGCAAAGCAGACCTTACTGTTTCAATAATAAATCTCAGAATGCTCCCCAAAATAATGTTAGTCACCATGTTTCAGAATCATAAATCAAAGTGTTAATGGCAATATTATGTAATTTTTTTAATAATTGATTGGCATCTTAATACTGTACCCAACAAAGATGTGTGTTAAATTATATATATTATTTAATTAATAAAAGAGCATATGAGAACTCTTAGCGTATATTTCAGTATGTAATTTTCTATCATTTGGTAGATTGCTCATTTATGCATATATTAATGTATATAATTAAGTCATAATGTATATAATTAATTATTTATATTAAACTATTTTATATTGTCTGACTCGTTTGGGTAGTTCGAATTCCTTTTTCCTACACTTCCACATGTACAACTATGTGTATGCATATTTTATTTAAGTTATAACACAGTTAATATTGAGTCTCATTGTGGTTCTCTGTTCTTTTAGTGGGCTGAATTTCAAATAAATTCTCATGTGCCATCATTATATGTTATTTATTAGATGTTTGATCTGGGGCTTGGGGAATGGGTTCGAATGCATGTTGGTCCCTGACCCAAATCTTGGGCTTGATTGGGTTTGAAGTTTATTTTGTGAGTTCCAGCTCATGTTAGATGGGCCAACATGTTTTGACTGGTGCCCAATGTAAGGCTTCAGTATAAACACTTACATAACCTGAGTAGTGAATATTGTTTGTGTATAAGAAAATGAAAGTTGTAAGATATGTATAGAATTTCCCCCACATATGTTATATTGATTTTATAAAATCAAATACTGTTTTATTAATAAATTAAAGAAGAATATTAAATTTTCCATCCATAAACTGTATTTTTTTTTGATAAACTGATTTTTTTTAAAAAAGAAACTTTGCATAACCATATAAATTTTGTTTTCCTATTTGATAATCATGAAGATGGAGATTTTTTTTAAAGTTAAAACCCATGTGCTACAACCATAAGTACAGTGCATATGTAATTTTTTTTCTTCAATGTCATTACTTTTATACCTGAAATGAATATATCTGTCTATGCAATGGTTAAGAAATGTAGAAATGTTTTTCAAAGATAAAGTTATTTTCCAGTAACTATCGTTCATATATATATATATATATAAACAAAAAAAGACTTATAAATCCAATAAATAATATTATATTTCAACCAGAGGACTGGTTTATATATATATATATAAGAAATGTGTAAATAATTTTTAAATTATTGATCACTCTGTGTTGGCTGGCACCCTTAACAAAAAAAGATTTTGACAACCAGTAGTGAGTCAAATGCAAAAACTTTGGAAGTGGACGATTTGATCTCATAAAAAGTATTGAGAGCAATTTTTTTACATAATGCTTTAATGTATACATTTTAAATATGTAATAACCAGACTATGAGTTTTCTTTTTAGATGCAAGAGTGCAACCAAGAGAAACCAAAAGGACAAATGGATAAATTAATATAGTAGGAATAAGATATGTAATAAAATTTTAAATAAACAAATTTTTTTTTTTCAGCAAGCAAAAGGTGAATTTTCAGTAAAGCTATAGTTGGGCACATATATAAAAAGAGGGTAGCAATAACTGGTATGGTGGGAGATGATTTTTTTTAAAAAAGGAAAAATATCAGATAACACTAGGTCAACAAATTAAAATTGAGTTTAACCCATTCAGCTGCTCCAAATGAGATAAAACTCTAAGCTTTTGATTGGTCAATTACAGAATCAATAGTAAAATATATATTCATCTTTTAATATTATATTCATTTTAGTTTTATTTGTAAAAAGTATATTAATAATTTGTTAGGTTATGAAAGTGAAAGAAAGTTTTTTCAAAAATAAATTTTTATTTACAATTATACAAATATTCGATAGTGATGAATCTGAAGAAAAAAACATTTATAACAAATTAAAAAGTGTTGCTGACATCACTGATTTCTTTCTCAATTTTACATTGTGTAAAAATAAATGATTTTTGCTAAAATCTTACTATTTTCCTAAAATAATTTATATTTTCAGCATATTTTACCAAAATACATTATAATATGTAAATTAATACCAGCAAAATATTCTAAAACATTAATTTTTATTTGAAAATCAAATAAAGAGATTGGAGAAATGTAAACTGTTGAAAGGTGTCAAAAGTGCTGTTAGTGCTGGTTTCTTTTTCAATTTATGTTCCTGTAAAAGTATATAATTTTTTACTTAAATCTTTCTGTTTTTTTCTAAAATAATTATGTTTTCAGTATATTTTATAAAAATAATTTATAATATCAAAAAAATACTAAAAAACACTCTAAAACATTCGTTTTCATTTTGAAATGCAAAACAAAGAAGTTGGAATGATGAAAAATTATTGACAAGCCTTAAATGACAATGAATCAATCACCATCTAGAAAAGATTGCCCTTCTACCATTGTTAAAATTTAAATGTCAAACATATTGATTTTCTACTTGTAAAATAATTCAAGAAACAACAACATCTTATGGTACTATTTGTAAGCTTTAAAATGACAGTAAATTCTTTATTATAGCATTAAAAATACCCGAATTTGAGCAACTTGAAGCTGCAATCATTATCAACTGGACAAGAAAGAGAAAGGGTTAATTTGTGTCTTTTGGTTATCACTTGAAACCTCCTGAAAAGCATTTTTTAATCAATTTTTTTTGTTTCATTATATGTGATGAAGTATAAAGCAGTCAATCTTAGCCCATGATTAAGCTTCATAATTCTATCTAATAACCTATATTTAAATCCTGCATTCTATTCTGCACCTTTAGTGTGTATATATTATACCAGACAAAAGCTTTAGACTCGCATAAACTGACCGCCAGGGCACCACTAGTCCGAAATTTGGAACTAGACATTTATTTTTAAGGGGTTACAGGATATGCAAATCGAATGTGCCGGAATAGCTCAATCAAGCAAATGAAATCTATGTTTTGTTCAGTGAGTTGGAAAGGTAGCAATAGAAAACAAAATCAACTAAGTAGATGAATAAATAAATAATTTTATTAAAAGTATGATTAAATAAACATAAATCTAAATAATAATCTTTAAAGCACACTTAAAACATGTACTACACGTACATACGTCAAAATTAAATTTAAATATTTTATATGGCTTTGAGAGCGATTTTCTGTGCGTGAAAGAGTGCAAAATACTGACAGTAGCAGAAGTATTAGTAAGTATTCCGTGATCTCACGTAAGAAAAGGGAGGTTAGCTTCCTGCTTATAACCCATAGTTAGAAAAGGCTGAATCTCGATATTTGAGATTTATGTAAGCTTATGTCGAAACCGAAGAAATGCGAAAGTAGCTTCCAAAACATTAATAATAATAAAAAGAGTGTTGAAAGTATTACTTTCAATCAATTGACCTCCCTCTGAGTGAGACAGGCTAGGAGCTCACGATCTACCTATTGAGAAGGTTAAAATGATCATATGTGCCCCTAATAAATGAATTGGAAGCTTGAAGAAATAAAACTAAGAACTATTATAATAAAGTTTCATGACATAACGAGAACTAATAATAAAATGGGTCATGATCCAGAAGACAATTAAAATAGTCTGTAATATCCAGACTGCTTTCTATAAAAAAAGAATGTGAGATTATAAATAAACTACTATCTTACTTACTAAGACTTAAATAGGATGGACAGTAATAAGTATGAAACTAGCACTCGTTAAAAAAAAAAGAAAAAAAAATCAAGCACAAAGAAATTGAATTACATAAGATATAACTTAAAAAAACATTTATATTTAAAAAAGGCAACAAATCTAAGATAACATTATTTAAATTGCAAAAATATAAGGTACCTTAATTTATTTCAATGCTAGTGCACCAGACTTCTTAGGTTAGTCCGTTGCTCTGGATTTACTGATGGTAGGCTTGGGCGAGTTGGTTAGTGGTTTCTTTGGAGCCGGTTCTTATGGCATTGTAGGCAGTTAATGGAGACATAGGACATCCAAAGCTGTTCTGATGAGAAGCTTAGCACATCATGGTAAAGAAAATATTCTTTCTGTAGGTTTAATGTTCATTCTAGGTAGAATAATTACTGGATCAGCTTTCAGAATATGCAGGAATCATTCTTTCCAAGTATTTTGATAGGAATCATGCAATTTTCCTGTCAGAGTTGGTGTCTGTCTCTTTGCGCTGGTGCAAGTATACTAGCTGATGCAAGTATTGAAAGCTAGTCAAAGATAATCCAATGGCCTGATTCAGCCTGTTATATCTGAATCATATCTCTTAAACCAATTACCAAACTTTTTCTTTTTAATTAAAATTTAAAAATTCTCGATCTAGATACAATAGTTATCTAATTAATGAAATAAATTGCCCTTTACAGATCTAGGAATTAACTAATGAAAAATTCTTTTCTTTTTGTTTTCTTTTTTTTTAATTAGCCTTATCAATCTAAATCCCCAAATCTGAAAAGCAATCTATTTGTACACTTTACTTTTACATAAATTTAACAAAAAAAAAAAAAATCTTAGTTTTCATTTTTTTTTTCAAAATTAAAATTAAAAACCAAATATAACTGTGGTATTAAAATATAATTCCCACGCACATACATATTTGTACAAGCATTTAAAAAAAACTTTTAATCAAGTTTTACAAACAAAACCTTATATAAAAATTTATTTTATTTTCTTTTCTTCACCCCTATAAAACTATAATTTTTGTAATGGTGTCTTAAACATCCATTACAACTGCCTCTCCATCATCACAAAAAAAAACAAAAAAAAAAACAAAAAAAAAACTTAGTTGACTTTGCTCTGCCTACCACTAACCAGTTTTCTTTGTTTGTTCTTACTTTAAAAAAAAATCAAATCCATCCGACTACCCTAACGAATACTATTTTAAATCATTTGTAAGTAACATAAATTTTCAGGAATATACTGGCGATCTATTAAAATAACTATTTACAACAAAGTAATACAATTACGATAGCCACTATACATTTTATTAAATAAAAACGAACAGAATTCAAAATATCAAAATGTAATATTGTTTATCACACACATATATAGTTGTAATTATATAATATTATTTACAAAATTCATTCAGGCTTATCACCTACGTCAAAATAAATTTCTATTCTCAACTCGTAGTCCAATTACAAATCCCTTTTTTATAGCATCATGTCCAATCAATATCACTTACGCTCAGTCAGGTGGTTACTTCTTATGGAGAGTTTGGTTAGTATGATCTAATTTTCTGAACCTGTCTACAGGTTCTCTAGTAACATTGCCAAAATCTACAACCGTTAAAAATTCCACCATTTCTTCTATCGACCGCCCATTATTACTTAACATCATTTGTTGTATGTCTTGTGGCATATTATGATGGATAGTCCTTGTGACTTGATTGTCAGACAATGGAAATGCCATTAATGCCTTGAGTCTCACTACTTGTCTATAAAAAATTGCGTGTAAGTTTCACCGCAGACGCTGGGATATCTTTCATGGGATATTTTATAGAGTATCCCATCATGTCTGGCTTCACTCCAAAATGTTCTTAAAAGGGCGTGCCTATATTCCTCAAATGTTCTTGGTTTGGTGAATAAAGTGTGCCACCAGTCAGAGGCTGTTCCTCGGAGGTAGTTACTAGCGATTGTAACTTTATTCCTTTCCGGCCAGTCTTGGACATGAAACATGTTAGCTAAAGTTACTAAATGTTTTAATGGGCTTTCTCCCACCTCAGCCTTGAAGGTTTCTATTAGGAATTGTTTTTCCAAGAATCTACTGGAGGGCCCCTCCTGTCTTTTACTTCCTGACTCTCTATATTCATTTTCTGTTTCATCCTGTTTGTCTTCAGTATAGAACGCCCGATGTTTATTCTCTATCCCAGCTAGCCTATATTCGAGTCCTTTTATCATATCACTACATGTTTGTTGCACTTCTGTTTTCAAATTATCTTTCCTTTCCTTTATGCCTTGAAACATCTTTTCTAATTTTCTGACAACACCATCAACCCTCAGATCTATTTCTCTCTGAATTCCTTCTTCCTTTAACATCTCCAATTCTACTTGTGTTGTTTTATGTATGTCTATCCATTCCTTGCACATCCCTTCTACCTGCACCATCTTTATTTCTAAACTACCTGTCCTAACACTATCTTGCTGTACCTCATCTTTTACTTCTTTCATCTCTTCCTTAACTATTTCAACTTCCTGAACCTCCTTATTCGTATCTTTCTCTATGACTTCTATAGCTGCCTGATTTTTGTCGACTTTCTTCAATATTTCCTGTCTCATTCCTTTCATTTCTGCTCTCAGCTCCTCCAGTATTGTTTGTTGACTCCGTTTTATTTCTATATTTTGTTTTGTTATATTTTGTTTCATTTCCAGCAACTCCTGTCATATTTCTTTCATCTCAGCTTGCTGAGTTTGTTTCATTTCTATTATCAACTCTATCATCATCTTCATCATCATCTGTGTCTTGCTCTCTTCTTTTTCGACTATCTGGCGGTGCTCCCAACCTACCTCCCTATTGTTTTCTTCTTTAGCTTCCATTTTCAAAATAAACTTAGCCCCGATGCAATCTAATTATTTTTTTCAAATTACCAATGGAACTTTTCTTTTAAATCTGTTTATTAATGGGTTTTTTTTAATCTTCAACAGCTAACTTTATTTTATTTTTACAAAGCAAACTTAAAATCTTTACTTTTTTAAAAAACTTTACGAATGTCAAACTAATTAATAAACTCTTTTTGAATATCAAAACATTAAATACAGACAGATCCGAAACTACCTGCATCTTTCCATCAACTTCTATTCTACCACTAACTTTATTTCACCTATTTTTGCCTACTGTTTCTGTTTATTTTTCCCAACCACCCGAACAAAACATCTCACATAAAGTTTTAATATTGGCTCCCATGTTTGGTTGCACCAAAAATTACTATCCTATATACCGGACAAAAGCTTTAGACTCGCATAAACTGACCGCCAGGGTGCCACTAGTCCAAAATTTGAAACTAGACATTTATTTTTAAGGGGTTACAGGATATGCGAATCGAATGCGCCGGACTAGCTCAATCAAGCAAATGAGATCTATGTTTTGTTCAGTGAGTTGGAAAGGTAGCAACAGAAAACAAAATCAACTAAGTAGATGAATAAATAAATAATTTTATTAAAAGTATGATTAAATAAACATAAATCTAAATAGTAATCTTTAAAGCACACTTAAAATATGTGCTACATGTACATACGTCAAAATTAAATTTAAATATTTTATATGGCTTTGAGAGCGATTTTCTGTGCGTGAAAGAGTGCAAAATACTGACAGTAGCAGAAGTATTAGTAAGTATTCCGTGATCTCACATAAGAAAAGGGAGGTTAGCTTCCTGCTTATAACCCATAGTTAGAAAAGGCTGTATCTCCATATTTGAGATTTATATAAGCTTATGTCGAAACTGAAGAAATGCGAAAGTAGCTTCCAAAACATTAATAATAATAAAAAGAGTGTTGAAAGTTATTACTTTCAATCGAGTGAGACAGGCTAGGAGCTCATGATTTACCTATTGAGAGGGTTAAAACGATCGTACGTGCCCCTAATAAATGAATTGAAAGCTTGAAGAAATAAAACTAAGAACTATTATAATAAAGTTTCACGACATAAGGAGAACTAATAATAAAATGGGTCATGATCCAGAAGTCAATTAAAATAGTCTGTAATATCCAGACTGCTTTCTATAAAAAAAGAATGTGAGATTATAAATAAATTACTATCTTACTTACTAAGACTTAAATAGGAGGGACAGTAATAGGTTTGAAACTAGCACTCGTTAAAAAAAAAAGAAAAAAAAATCAAGCACAAAGAAATCGAATTACATAAGATATAACTTAAAAAAACATTTATATTTAAAAAGGGAACAAATCTAAGATAACATTATTTAAATTGCAAAAATGTAAGGTACCTTAATAATTTATTTAAATGCTAGTGCACTAGACTTCTTAGGTATAGTCCATTGCTCTGGATTCACTGATGGTAGGCTTGGGCAAGTTGGTTAGTGGTTTCTTTGGAGCCAGTTCTTATGGCATTGTAGGCAGTTAATGGAGACACAGGACATCCGAACCTGTCCTGGCGAGAAGCTTAGCACATCATGGTAAAGAAAATATTCTTGCTGTAGGTTTAATGTTCATTCTAGGTAGAATAATTACTGGATCAGCTTTCAGAATATGCAGGAATCATTCTTTCCAAGTATTTAGGCAGGAATCGTGCAATTCTCCTGTCAGAGTTGGTGTCTGTCTCTTTGCGCTGGTGCAAGTATACTAGCTGATGCAAGTATTGAAAGCTAGTCAAAGATAATCCTATGGCCTGATTCAGCCTGTTATATCTCAATCATATCTCTTAAACCAATTACCAAACTTTTTCTTTTTAATTAAAATTTAAAAATTCTCGATCTAGATACAATAGTTATCTAATTAATGAAATAAATTGCCCTTTACAGATCTAGGAATTAACTAATGAAAAATTCTTTTCTTTTTGTTTTCTTTCTTTTTAATTAGCCTTATCAATCTAAATCCCCAAATCTGAAAAGCAATCTATTTGTACACTTGACTTTTACATAAATTTAACAAAAAAAAAAATCCTAGTTTTCTTTTTTTTTTTCAAAATTAAAATTAAAAACCAAATATAACTGTGGTATTAAAATATAATTCCCATGCACATACATATGTATTTGTACAAGCATTAAAAAAAAAAAACTTGATTAAGTTTTACAAATGAAACCTTATATAAAAATTTATTTTATTTTCTTCACCCCTATAAAAGTATAATTTTTGTAATGGTGACTTAAACATCCACTACAATATATTTCTGAGATGCATGCCTAAAAATTATAAATTTTAATTTTTCAATAACATTTTTATTATTATTAATTTTAATTCTTTTTATCTTAGTTTAATCTAAAACTTCTACTGCTTCATTTTTTTAATTTTGTCTGTTTTCCTCCTGTTTGTCAGTTATATTTATTTTAGGAAATGGTACCTTAGCTTCATTTCCTAATTTTGTATGAGCATCTTCTGCATCATTATTAACTAAGCTATGATTCTCAGATAGATTCTCATCTTGAGTTTCCATATTATAGTTGAAGTTTGCTTCTGTCCAGTTTTTCCAGACTTGGTTTATGTGTTGCTGGTAGCATGCTCCTGATGTGGTTTGCATTTCAACTGTTTGGTCAAAATAATCCTAGTTATTCAACTTTCTACCCATGTCTTGTGTAGTGTGTTGCATACCCATATGTTTTCCCCAGCAGAATACATATTTTTCATGTTTGTTGGTAGTTTTCCATGGTCTGGCATCAGAATTGTCAATTTGTTACATAGTCTTCTGCCCATCAATATCTCCACAGGTGATTTCCAAGTGGATGTGGTAGGTGTGATATGTTGGTGAAGCATAGCAATGTTTAGTGCATCAGTGAGGTTTATGTTGTTTAATCTATTTAATACCAAATTTCAAATGTTGGATCACCTTTTCTGTGATTCAATTGGATTCTGGGTGATATGGGGGAGAATGGATATGATTTATTCCCCATTCTTGTAAAAATTATTCAAACTCATCAGAGATAAATCCAGTCCCATTATCTAAAACCAAAACCTTTGGTGACCCATGGTATAAAAATATTTCACTTAAAATACGAATGGTTTCTGCTGAATTAGTATTTTTGGCTAGTTTGTATTTCACCCATTTGGAGGCAGCATCTACCAACACAAAAATTAGTTTACCATTTATTGTTCCTGCATAATCTATGTGCACCTACCTCCCAGGTTTTATCTGTTTTGGACCATGATGTGAATTGTTTTGGAGATGCATTTGCAGTCAATTGGCAAGGTTTACATTTTCTAATAAACATTCCTATCTCTGTATCCAGGCACAGCCAATACACATAACTGCAGGCTAACACTTTTGCCCAGACTATCCCTGGTTGCTCTTGATGTAATATTTCTAATATTTTAAAATGCTGTATGGGGGGAAAACTAATACTTTATCACCCATCACTATGCATCCTTTTAACATTGATAGTTTTTGATGCATACTCCATAAAGACTTATGAATGTAGTGGGGTCATTTGCTAGGCCATCCTTTCCTAATCAAGCTCATGAGCATTTGATATTCTTCTGTTTCTTAAGTCCACCTGGTGATAGTTTTGCTGTTTATAATTTCCAGCTTCCAATAGTCCAAATAATTTATGTCAATTTCAGTGTCTGTTTTCTTTATTATATTAGGTATTTGTGATAAAGCATCTGCATGCTTTATTTGATTGCCTTTCTGATATACTAATTTGTAGTCATATGAAGACAACAAATTGTACCATCAAATCATCTAAGAGCTCAAGTGGTCAGGAGCAGCTTTTTTATTGGCAAATATCCCCAATAATTGGTGGTATTCTGTTATTATTTTAACTGATTGGCTGTAAATATATTGGTGGAATTTGCAAACTGCTGGTACAACAGCCAACACCTTCTTGTCCAGTTGACTGTAATTTTTTTCATCTTTTGATAACATTCTGGCCATGTACACTATTTCGCATATTATTCTGTGATGGTTGACTAAGTACCCTTCCAATTCCATATTCAGATGCATCAGTTATTAACATTACATTGAGGTTATTGTTATAATGCACCAACAAGTGGTTTCATATAAGCAATGCCTTCACTTTCTGAAAAGCACTCTCTTGTGTCTCTTTCCAACACCATTGCTGATTTTTTCGAAGCAGTTTATACAAAAGAATGGCTATGTGTGCTTTTCCCTTTAGAAAGTTTTCAAAATAATTAACCAATTCCAAAAAGGACTGAAGTCCTTTGACATTTTTGGGGGCCAGCACATTCATGATAGCTTAATCTTCCCAGGATCAGGTCTAACTCCTGTTCTTGAAATGATGTGTTCTAAATTTTTTTTATTTCTTTAGCACTCCAAATACAGTTTTGCATGTTCAGTTTTGATCCAAATTTTTCTAGGCATTCACAAACATGTAACTTAGTTTGTAATGCTGCCTCAGAGTCAGCTATTACTAGTATGTCATCAAAATATGGCATTGTTCCTTCCAATCCTTCCAACAGTGTGTCTATTTTAGCTTGAAATGCATTCAGGGCAATTTTTATACTGAAAAGTAGGCAATTATAACCATAAACCTTTGTGATTTCTTATAGTCAGAAGGGCTACAATTTCCTTGGTTACTAGAATCTGATAAAATGCAGCATTTAAGTCCAGTTTTGCAAAGTAGCTTGCTCCTTCCAATCCTGCTAGTGTTTTTCTAATATTTGGAATTGGGTATGGGTTTTTTTGCAATACTTTGGTTTTATAGTCAACCTGTAGTTTCTGCATATATGAATTTGTCCATTTTGTTTTGTTATGACAACTATAGGAGTAGCCCATTCTGCATCTTTGACCGGGGTCAATACACCCTTTTTTACCATATCATCTAAAGTCTCTTTGACTCATGATTTTAGAGCAAAAGGTATCTTCCTCAGCTTGTAGTGAACTGCTTTTGGGCCTTTGTGAAGCTCAATTTCCACAGAAGTAGTATTGATTTTTCCCTGCTTTTTGGTAAACAGTTTGGAAAACAGCCTTTATTTCTCTTTCAATGTTAATTTTATTTATCATGCAGATTTTAATAGCTAATGGAGCAAACCATTCTCTTCCTAATAGGGGCACTATATTGCCCTTTACTATATATAGACAGTTTTTTTAGTGACTATTTATGGCTAACATAACTTTTACTACCACAATTATTTGAATAGTATTACCATTTGCATCATATGCCATGAGATCTGTTTTTCCTACTTTTGGTTGGTTGTTGACATTTTTTATTAACTCAGACCAGTTCTTTTGTGATATGATGGATACCCTGACTCCACTGTCTATCTCCATTTCTATAGATTTGTTGCTTATCTCTACTCTCAACATTATTTGCTGACTGTGTTTGATTTTCACCTTGTTTCGTTTGGTAAAATATTCCCAATTTGTAATACTTATTTGCTGGAAATTTTGTTTTATTTTTGTATGGCAAACTTTACCTACTTACACAATATTCCAACATTGGTTGCATTTTGCATTTTTCCAGCTGTATTCACAGACAATGTGTTCAATTTTGCTGCAGTGATAACATTCAGGTTTTGATAGCTCTTCTGCTTTGCTTGTTTTGCAGATTGAGGTTTGTTTTGTAGCCTCCATATTAGCTTGTTGGAACTCCTTGAAGCAGCTTAGTACTAGTTTATAGTCATTCCTCTTTTAATGGCCTCAGGACATGTGAGATCTGGAATAGCTAATAGCTATTGATGAAGCGTATCACCATTCACCCCCCATAAAAATTGTTTTAATAATTCTTCCTTTGGTAATCTCCATATACACATTTTTTTGCTAAATCCTGTAAGGCAGTATCAAATATTGACAAGTTTTTCCCTTGGTATCTATTACACAAATGAAGGTGAACAATGTGCTTTGATGGCTTCAGGCTAAAATGGTTACATCAGGTTACAGTAGGGTTGCTGGCTCTTCAGATCTGCATGACTGATTTGTGATGTCAATTAGTCCTGATCCTCTGAAAAGTAGTAATGAGGCTATTTTTGTTGATCATCTTTGATTTTATTAATTATAAAGTAATATTCTAAATGCTTTATATATTGCAGCCACTCGGAGGGATTATTAACATTGAATTCACCAAGACATAGCTGTGTTGTAGCCATTTTCCTTGGTGATTCATTAAATAACCCTTTAAATCAATGTAACCTTTCTTTCTACATTTTAACCTACTGTTTTTGTGCTCTAAGAGTATAATGAGAGTTTTTACCATGTGTCATTCTCCCTTAGACTGTCAACTGTGCCAAATGTGTGCTATGTTCGATCACAGATTTAATTACTGCAATCTGGTCATTTTAAAACTAGCATATATAAATTAATAAAATGAAACTCTCAAAAGCACATTACAGTTAAACTATTATAATAAGAAGTCAGAACAAGTTACAGTAAGCAATTATCTACAAGTAATTATTGTAAACCAATTATAATAAATAGATAGATAAGTATTTTTACCATTTGTTAATTTATGCCCTAAGGTGCACTGACAAATAGTAATATAGACCAGGTTGTTCTTTATGTTTGCCTAGATCTCTCTTTGTATACACCTTCAGCAGGGATTAACTGGGTATGAAGGTCAGTTCAGACCCTTCTTCAGTCTGTTGAGTTTATGTGGTGAGCCTTTTTATATGCAGTTCCCTTTCCAGACTGTGAGAATTCAGATGACTATTGGTCTGTGGTAATACATGCTCAATTCAATTTGAGTCATCTCAGGATCTGGGCAAGTCTCTAGAAATTTGAATACATGAATATTTTTGCACAGCACAGAGCAATTTGTATGTTAAACTAAAAAGAACATTTAGCTTCATATTTGTTTATGACTTTTAACTTTAAAATTCAGTAATAGAGCTCTAGTTATTTGATCTACTGAATTAGCTATTTTATTTCACTTATGTTTTCCTTGCTACAGATATGGACTACTTTAAAGAATTTTCTTGACAGTTCTGCTCTCCATATTGTTCATCCGTGAACTTATTCCACAAATTGGAAATCAGGATAAAAATCATCATCAAGAGAAGTAAACCATTGGAAGTAAAGAAAAAAGACTATTTAATTTATATTGTCAAATATATGTATAATTTTAGTTATTATTTTTAAAAAAGGAAAAGGAAAAAAAAAATTTAGCACACAAGACATTTGAAAAGTAAAGTCAACATCCATGTCAAAGATAGATTGTTTTATAAAATATTTTATTTATAAACATAAAATTTTACTGTATATATCTATCTCATAGTAAAAAATATATTAGCTATATTAATACTTCATTTAATGATTGTTAACATAATGGGATTTTTGAATAATAATTTGTTAACCACGTGTTGTATATTTATGATACATATTTGCATGAAAACAAACTTGAAAATGTGACTGTCTTTTATTTATTGATATATTCTGGACATTATTAATTTTGGCAACTTTTAATTAGAAGTTATTTATATGTAATTCAGAAGAGTATGTTAATTTTACTTAGAGGATATTTATTATAATTATGAAATATTTATTAGCTGACAATTTCGTTGTATTTATCCAGTCTTGTCTCTTCCTCAAATGGACCCCAGAGAAAGAGAAATCCCACAATAGACAGAATATAAGATTCCTTCATATATATTTAATTATAGTTAAAGTTATATATTAGTATTAAATTATTGTTTTTTTAATTTTTAAGCAGAAGATTTATTGCCATTTCCCAAAATAGTTAAAGGATTCCAGAGTTAAAAATAGTATTGTAATTAAATGAGTCTCATAAAGACCAATGCCTAGTTATACTCTCCTGAGCTTCTCAAACATACATTTAACCAAGCTTAAGTAATTTTAAATGCTTCCTTCAGACAATCAGTTTTTGTTACACTTATTTTAATCACATCCATAGAATTTAAATATAATAGTTTGCTCAATATATGCTCATTGTTTTTGCACTTCAGCATTCTTCAAGAGATTAAAATTTAATTTCTAGAAGACAAATTCCAATACTGTACTTATTTTTTAATATTGAAATATTTGCAGATTGCCTAATTCATTTTTTTCTTTCTCACTGTATCCTGCATAAGTTAGTCCTAGTCAGAAAAGAAAGGGAAACTTATGAATGGTTATTTATTAGTTCTAAATATTTGTTGTTAATAAACATATTTATTATATTTTATTAAAATTGACTTTGTTTTCTTTTTCTTAGTTAAAGATATAATTATTTAATATTTAGATGTAAGGAAAATAATTGTTTATGTCTTGTATATGATAATCCTGAGATATTGCCCTCTTGTGGTGAGATGTAGCAATTTGATATCATGAAATATTCAGTTTAGGCTAGATGCCCAACTGATAATTTCATGTCAGTATCGAATACACACATGAAACTTATATAAGCAGTGAATATATACTCAAATTTGATATAGAAAGTAAATATGATATCATGAAATATTTACTTAAATTATCTTAAAATATATCTTGTGTGTATTTATATAATTTTAATTATTATTACTTGGGTTAAATTTGAATTCAGATATTGTAACTATTAAGCATAATTAGATTAAGTTCAGTTTAAATATGATAAAATGTACCTTTGTATTCTTATCACATTGATGTTTGCATTCACTCTAAATACTCCATTACCAGGCATTATCATCATAATTTACGATTGAGTGGGCACTTCATAACTCTTTATTTTGCCTTTACACTATATATATTGTGCCCTTTTTATTGGTACCCCTCATCGTAGTAACAAATTGGGGATAAACTTTAGTATGTATAATTTTAAATTTTATAAAAATAAAATAACATTCATTTATTAAAGTATGAAAAATAATAGTTATTTTAATTACCTTAGGATTTGAACTTGGACTTAATTAATTTCAATTAGTATAAAAATTAAATTTTGTTAAGATATTTATTTTTAAAGGTATCTTAATGATAAAATAAAAAAACTATAAGTTAATAATATTTTATAATCAATAATAATCTGATAATAATTAAAACAATAAGGAAATTCAAACCTAATTTAATAAAAGGAAATATGTATTATATAGAGGAATAATTCTGTCTGTGTTCATTTGGGATTATTTATCAATAATAAGTTTCTGGTAAAATCTTAAGTTATTTTTTAAAATAAATGTTTAACTTTCATTTACTGAATTTTGTGATTGAAAGTTCATAGGATTAATTTTGAACTTAATCTGTATAAATAAAATAAAATAAAAATGATTTAAATTGTATTTTATTCAATTCATAAAAGGTATTGTTTTTTTTATTACTAATATATATTTTAAAAAGATAATATTTGTTTTAAAAAATAGTTAAGCTCAAAGCAAGTCTTTAAATATTCAGAATCAAAGAAATGGGAAAATTAACCAATAAAAATGCACAATTTAAAATACATGATCAAGCAGACGATATTTTGTTGAAAAAGTTTTTTAGAAGAAAGAAATCAGTTACAGATTGGAAAAATATATAAATCAAGTCATTGGGTTTTGTTGGATTGGGAAAAAAAAATTTTGCTGAAGTTTTTAAACCTTATTATTATTTTTTAAAAAGAGAAAAAACAAGTAATTAAGAATGATTAATTTAAGAATTTTAAATTGTATAATAACAAGTTTTCAGTGAGATGAGTGGCCAAAACAAAGGCAATCTCTGTTGGCCCAAACTGACAAACAATGAATTCACTGGAGTATTCCAAAATCATTGTATTAAGAAAATAATAAATCAATGGAAAAAAAAAAGTGTATATGTGTACCAGTGTTTTATCAAGAAATCTTGAAATAGGGTGAACAAACTGTAAGTAATATATGGAACTTTAGTATTATTTAACCAATGATGTTTTACACTTACCGATTTTCCTTCCAGTAGACATCATCAATGATAACATGACAACATTATCATGGGAACCAAAATGTTGGCATGATTAATCCATGGGAGAGTCAATTTTTGGATTTTTTTGACCTGCGAGACTTAAAAAATTGGAGAGAGCTTTGGGAAATTTTGTGATTTGTCTGTCTTTTGTGATTTTGATACCAGTCCACCACAGTGAATGCTATTTGTAAGTAATTTTCATTTTTGTTTCTAATAAATATTGTCATTTCGATGTGTATTATTTTGTAAATTCAGACACAATTATAAAAATTACAGCTACGAGAGTAATACAATGTCTGACATTGTCGGTGGTTTTGTAAATCATAATATAGGTTTTTTGAGACTAGAGAATGTATTGGTTGTGCCTTCGGCCCATCAAAGCCATCAGAGGCTCCCCTTCCAATTCCAGCACTATGCACTGTATTTTATAAGTCAGCATAATATAGGTTTCTTTGGAGTAGAGCATGTATTGGCCATGCCTTCAGCCTGGCAAAACCATTGGAGCCCACCTGCCCATTCTCTGAATTTTT
The DNA here is from genome assembly GCA_028023455.1 of Epiperipatus broadwayi. Taxonomy (NCBI): domain Eukaryota; kingdom Metazoa; phylum Onychophora; class Udeonychophora; order Euonychophora; family Peripatidae; genus Epiperipatus; species Epiperipatus broadwayi. The sequence continues at coordinate 17,781 of JAQFVV010006436.1, read as the reverse complement.
TAATTTTCAGTCAAAAAATGAAACACATTTTTAAACTGTTTGTTTTATATATTTTTAACATGAAAATTGAGTTAAATACCATCGGAAATGTTGTAAAGATAAGATAATTTTTCATGCAAGTACATTTTTTTGCTTTTTTTTTTTGGCTATAAAAATTCATAATATAGAGTACATTTTAAGTTAGTGTCCAGGTCACCATTAATAATGCCAGATTCACATTAAATCAGGAAAAGTATTATTTATTTGTCTATTTATTTTAAATTTACAAAATTTTTTATACATATTTCTGCAATTATAAAATTTACACTTAATTACTTTTAATTTCTAAATTATTTTGACACATGCATGTACTTTTTTTAAAATTTTTTGTAGGACCAACAAACATGGTGGTGCTCGTTATCTACCTGACAGTTATCTTTAGTATTTTCCAAGCAATGATATATTACCCTGAAGCCATATCAGTCTGATCTTGCAATCTTTAACATGCCAGGACCATGTGATCTGCAAACAAATTTTAGTGACTGCATTTGTCTGCAAATCACTTGGACACGTTATCTTAAAAGATCAAAGATCAGACTGATATGGCTTCAGGGTAATATGTCATTGGTTGGAAAACACTAAAGAACCTAATATATTAATAAATAAGTGTAAGGTTAAGCAAGATCAAATTCATAGGATTGTTAAATGTCAACATATTTATGAAATACTAAAAGGAAATAAATACATAAATAATATAAAAATCAGTTGTGATGAAGCTAAATATATGATTTATCAAGATAATTGAAATTAAGTTAAAAGTAAACCCGAATGGAAATATTTATATATTAAAAAATGCAGTTAATTTTCAAATGCATGTTATGAATGTTTTTCTGAATAAACATTTTTTGAGTAGAAAAGGTTTAAACATAATCGTGAACCTAGCTTTTAAATATAAAGAAAACTTTTATGATAAAATATCAATAGGGTTCAATGTAAAAGGAAAATTCTGACCAAGGACTATATTTATAGAGAAAAATAATTATAGCAGTCTACTGGGAGACTGAAATAGTTAATTATTAGTACTGTCAATAAAAAAAAAAAACATGTAAAGAAAGAACAAAAGTAAAATAAATTGTGATCAGTGATATTGGCTTCCAGGAAAATCTAAACTATGTTGAAAATAATTTCATTTTCATTACATTTAGAAAGAAGGAGCAATATGGGATCTATTACATGTGAATATTATTAAGAAATACATTGAGAGTGATATGAAGATCCAGATTATCCAGGTGAAATGGAGCTAAATAAAATATATTACCTAGGTGAAAGGCAACTAACAATCTTGAAATAAAAAAACGTGTACCTGCTGGATAACATGAAAACGTGAAAATTTTCATAGTTTTACTAGTGTTCAAATAAGTATAAAAGAATGAAAAGTGATAAAGTATTAGTATATGACAAGTCAACAGCATGAAAAGGGAGAAGAATAATTGAGATATTATTAATAAAAGTTATATTTGTTGATAAACTTGTATGTTCAAAACAAAAGAGACAATGGGCAACGTAACATTTATATATCTAATTAAGTTTACATTTTAAAATAATAATTGTTAATATGGGGGGAGGGGAATCAAGAGATAGGGAAATCAATAATTAACAATTTGTTTACCTATGCTACTAATTATGTAAAGTTTTATTTGATTGAATGTCACTGAACTATTAGAATAAATATCTTTATGTTATCAGCTAGTAAATCACACACATAAAAATAGTAAAGAAAGATATTGGAAGAAGGGGGTGTATCTGTGTTCCAGTGTAATATTTAATAACAAATATTGATATTTTAAATTTGATCTGATGTTGAATTATAGTTAGAGAATTTTAATTTATAAGTTTTCATGAGCATTGTTTATAATACAGATATAAGACAAATAGGAATTTGAAGTCGGAAAGTAGGACTTAAAGTATTAGAGAAAATTAAGATAAATATTTTTATTCGATACAGTTTAGCACTAGAGAGTGGCTTATATATATCAGCAAATATTCTGAATGATAATTAAAGATTAAAGCAAGAAGGGATAAATATCTAGATTGGATATGACAAGGAAAAAAAAGATTTATTGTAGTTTTATGATATTAATTAAGTGATAAATCTATAAGAAAATTAAGAATAAGGTAAAAGGAGAGATCAAATGGCCAAAATCACAAAACAAACACAGATAAAATATAATTGGTCATAATATTATAATAAAATTATTTTACTTGAGATTAAAATATCAATCCATATTTATATTTTCTTAGTTTCATCGCAATCAATGAAGTGTAATTAATAAAAAACGGGATCATTATTTAAAAAAAAGGGATTGATTGTTTAAGACACACATTATTTGATAAGTAATAAAATTCAATATGATATAATATTTGATTGTATTATCAACAAATTTTATGTGAAATAGTTCATTGCAAGTAAAGTGAATATAAATGTGAAATTTTTTTTAAAAAGTATATTGTTGTATAAATTTTTCGTTGTTGTTTTATATTAAGTTATTTATTAATTCTATTACATTATTAAACTCTGTATAAAATGTTATTAAATTTAGTGTTTTAAAAGTTACAACAAGTGTCTAAAGTTGCATTTCATTTGTTGGAAAATCATCATCACTACACCATCACCAGCTGAAGAAAAATTGATCTGGTGTAAGATGTGATATTACAATTATCTATCTAGAAAAATCTTTATTAAATTGAATATTAAATGATTGTAAACTGCTTTGATCACATTAGCCATAGCTCAAATGTAGTAAAGTATATTTATTGTTAAGAAATCATCTTAGGAAGAAGTTTTATTTAAAGTTTGACATGATGATTATAATTTAAATAAAATAATGATATAGTTTTAATTATTAAAAATGTTATGAATCATCTCTAAAATGATACTACCTCTAGAGTTAAATAAAATTTCTTTTGATATTTTAGAGGTAGTATAAAGAATTAATTAAAATCAATGATAATCCTGAGATCTCCTTAGAATAATATTCTTATCATGGTTATTCTTAATGATCGTGTTATAAAAGTAAAATAATAAAAGATTACCATACAATAACATAACAATACAAATTACTGAGTAGATTAATTTAAACATCATCATTATAGATATTTTATTCTATTAATTTAAGCATTATCATTAGTCATGAGAATATTTAGATACTGAATAAGGAGGAGTGTCAAAGTAGTTGAGCCTTATAGTTGTTACGGTTGATTAAATATAGTTTAGAAAAATTGTAAGATTATCAAATGGTGCCTAGAGAAAGTCCTAGTATAGCCTAATGTAGAGATTTGGCATATCTTTTAGGGGTCGTCCTCCTATTGGCAGGATACAATATATATGTAGGATTTAATATTATCTATACATTTTTGTTTATCCTTGGAAATTCTTTGAACCAAGTACTCTATGATCTCAAAAGTTCCACTATATGAGTGTTTAGAAAATTTGCATAAATCAGTGACTCGGCTTTTTCTCAACGTTCGATTACATTTTAAAATCATGCATTCAACGCAAAAAGTAGACCAATAAGATTTTAATGTAACAGACTCCAAAAGGTCTTTGAGAAACTACCATGTGCAAGTTTTGGTAAAATTTAAAAAAAGCTACAATTATTTTAATAGATTATATCCATTTATGAGATCAGACTTTGTTTATGGACTTCAACCAAAATAACAACTATATATACAAATCTATCAATAAATTATATTAAGTTAGTTAAATAATATAAAAACTTTGTCAGATAACTAAGAATAATTAAGTTAGTTATCAAGTATATTTATAAAAACTTAAAACTACATTTTTTAATGTTAGGTATTAATTTTTTAAAAAAAATTAAAATTGCTTAATATTGTTCTTTTTAATATTTTAATAAATAACATTCGAGGTTTAATTTTTAATACGTATATATATACTTCATATTTTTTAAAAAGTGTTATAAGATCCTATTTTGAGAATTATATATATAAAGAAAAAAAAATTACGTTCCGTTAAGGAAAAAAATCCTCATATATATATATAAGCACACACATTCACGATTCACAAAATCTTCAAAATAAAATTTTTTTTTTTTAAATTTTAGCTCACTGCATATTCCGATTGCATAAATAAAATATATAATATATAAATTTGTTCATTAGGTCTAAAAACAATCAATAATTGAACATCTCTTATTATTCACTCACCTCAACTTCACTATCTTTCAGCAGATCATTCATTGTTTAAATACGTTTTTAAATTCCTGTTGATTTACTTACGGAAAGAATACCTTATTTCAATATATTTGGAATTGCGGCACAGACATCTATCGCATTTTGACACAAGCTCCAATATTTACTAAAATTCATTTTTGATTACAAAAAAGACATTATCCAACTGTAAAACAAAATTTTCAAATAAAATAATAGAATTACAATAAATGATAACTACATTTTTCCCCAACAATTCGAAATTCTTGTCGCGCTTCTCTTTACGTTTAAAATTACGGGGTTAACATCTGTGATGATGAACTAATGAACTGTTAGTAACCATAACAACTAACGCTTTGCCGCTATTGGTAAGCAATACAGAAATTATATATATGTTGAGAAGTATGGACTAAAATCGAATTCACTAGCGACATTATTTTAATAGCATTTTTTTTTTAAATTGCTTAATGTAATTGTATTTTTTAAAATAAAAAACACGATATTAAATCAAATAATAAATATTTTAATAATTTACTTTTTAAATAAAATAATGTAGTCATTAAATATCATTTGAACATCATTCGTGTTCCAAATCATTTAGTTTTGTTCTAAAATATGTATTTTGTACGGATAAATATTAATAATTTTTAAATTTCGTGATTATGTTTTATATATATTCACATTGTGTAATGTTTAATGCCATGCTTAAATAATTGTAACTCTTTCAGTTAAATTTAGTACTGAATTAAATTTATAATTATTTATATATATTAATTATAAATCAAAAATCGGAATATATTTAGTCACAACAAATTTAAAAGATACAAAGCTTATATAAGTTTCGAGATTTAAATCAACAGACTCTATTGCTAAAAAAAAATACAAGATTTTTAGATAAAAAAATATAATAACATTAACTAAAATATAGTATTAATTTTATATAAAAATTACAGATATATATGCAGTAAAATGAAAAATTTGAACGATCAACATTATGAAAACTGATGATATCTCATCAGTCAAAGTTAAAACACTAGCTGTTAAACCAATAAAAGCCAATTTGTAGTTAAGAATCATAACACAAATTTTATTTCAAAAAATGAAGTGGGAAATTTATTAAAAAGAATACTTTTGAATAGATCAAACACTGCTTTAAAATTATAACAAAAAATTTTAATGCTAGAATTGGAAATATTTTATTAAAAATGCAAAAAAAAAAATTGGAAATAGAACTGAGGACAAAAATACAGACATTTAGAATTTGCAGAATAAAAAAGTTTTCTTGGTGATTTCAATATGTGTTACATGCATTTTAATAATAAATTCCTACATCTTTTTAATAGAGTATTTTTATCTGGTGAAGGATGCTTTCCTCTTAATGCATTTTCCTTTTATACTCGTCGCACCACTTCTTTAATTGATCTTCTTTACTATTCTCCTGAACTTCACCTTGACATTTCAGCAAAGCTTCAGGTTGTTCCTTTCTCGGATCATTTGGCTATGCATGTTGCATTGTTGATTGATACTTCCTTTGTTGCTCAGTCTCATAGTTCTCTTACAATAAGGCTCTTAAATAAATTAACAGCTCCCGCTTCAATTTTTTCGGAGGCATATATTCTTTTTAGAAAAGTGGATATTCTTTTATTACCTGCCATATCGGCATGGTCTTCTTTTGTTGGTATTCTCAGTTCTATTATTAATTCTTATACTAGAAAGACAAAAGGTCCAAAGTTTTTACTTAAGCAATTGGATGATATTTCATCCAAACTTTCTAATCTTTCTTCTTTTGATTCTACCATAGAAAATATTATGCAACTTAAAGTGCAGTATCATAATATACAGAAATCTCTTGCTCATTATGTGGCTATTAAACGGTCTAAATTTTTTCTTCAAAATCATCATAACTGGACACGAAGTTATATTAGATGGGCTTTAGGTGCTTATTCTAGACCTACTCCATTAATGATTGACACAAGAAATAAAGTATGTTCTGGCCCTATTATGTTGCTTGAACTATGTAATCATTTCAAAACTAAGCTTCAAATGTTGCCTTTTAAAATTGGTGACATCTGGAATGAATCTGAGCTTGATTCTAGTCATAATATAACTGAAACTATGATTATTCAAAAATTAAATTCTTTTCCAGACAATATACATCCTGGGATTCATGGTATTCCCAGGTTTGTCCTTCTTCATCTTTCATTTTTTACAGCTCCAATAGTTTGTAATATGGTTGATATTCTAGCTAATGATTTTGTGAATATCCCTGATCTCTATCCGGTGGCGATGGTCCCTTTTCTTAAGAAGAAATTAACTCCTTCTCCATTATCTAATATTCGTCCTATTTCTATGACACCTCTTTTGATAAAGACTATTGAATCTATTGTTAAAGATCATATACAAACTAATATTTATCTTCATTTATCAAAATTTCAATTTGCAAAGAAGGGTCATTCAACAACTGTAGCTGTTCAGCTTTTTCTTCTTCTTATTGAGTATATTAGGCGTCATAATAAATCAAAACCTGTGGTCGTTCAACTGGACTTCACATCAGCCTTTGATTGTGTTCTGCCTTCTGTTTTGTTTCAGACTCTTCAGGATTATCAGGTTCCTACTCCATATGTCCATATTATAGCCAATCTTCTACTTAACAGGTCCATCTTTACTTCATTGGATGGTAAACTTGCAGATGGTTTTCATCCGCATCTCTCAGTGCCACAGGGATCTCCTCTTGCCACATTATGTTTTATTACATATTTAAATCCATTACTTTTACAGATAGAATCTAAACTGCCTGGTATCTATGTTCCTGCTCTTAAACAGACTATTCATCATATTTCTTATGTTGATGATGTCTCTGTTTTTCTTCCTGATAAATCTTTTCTTCCAGCTTTGTTGCAAATATTGGACTCTTTTTCTAATACTTTTAATCTTCATATTAATGTTACAAAATCTGCAATGTGGAAAATTAAATCTGGTTTATCAATTATTTCCACTTTCACAGCCAAGCCTCAGTCTTTCCTTGGTTTTCCAATAGTTTTATCTCGTTCAGTAATTACAAGGCAGATTCAAAATATTATTCTTGAGAAAACAAAAAGGATAGTTGCATCGCTTGTTAATATAAATATTTCGCTTATGGGTAAGGTTACACTCTTGAACTCTTTGGTATATTCAAAGCTTAGTTATTATTTACCAATTATTAGGCCAACAAAGTGTTTTGAGAGGGCTATAAATTCGCTTTGTTCAAAATTATTTTGGAAAAACAAGATCGTAGCCATCAGTATTGCTAAAATTCAAATGCCAAAGCTTTTAAATGGTCTAGGTTTGCACTCGGTCTCAACACTATATCTTCAGAGATCTATATCTTTTCTTCGTGTAACTTGTCTAAAGCTTGCTCAGTTATCCCTTCCTTTGGTTATTGATCCTACAGATACGCCACCTCCATTTTCAAGTTATTGGATTGCTGATTCATGGAAGTCAGTTATTAAGTCGATACCCTCGGTTCAAGTTGCACTTGATGGGAAATTGACATTCTGGGATGTTTATAAATTAAAATTTCCACATTATACTCCTCTTTTTACTTCATTAGGTGTTTCAAATAAAGTCCTCTTGCATAAAATGAAACTTCTTTTCATTGAAGCAAGACATGTTGATTTTGTACTTAAACTAAATTTAAATGCACTCCCAACAAGTTATTTTTTAGTGACCAGCAGAGGCTTCATTAGGATTTCGTCTCAGTGTCAATTGTGTAGATTATATGATGAGACAATTCTCCATATTTTCTATATCTGTCCTGCTCTTAAGTCGATTAGGGACTTTATTGTTGCAAATGTCTCTCTGGATCTTAGGGATGCTCTTTCTGTTTCTAACACTCTTAAGAAGGGATCGTTTGCAGCAATAAGATTATCTATCTTTATAACATTTTCTTTATGGTTGACACATTGCAGGCCCATCTTTGGTCATTCTCAGGACTCGGCTCTAAGTGTCTTTATTAAGCTTCTTGATCAAGTCAAGCAGCGAGACTCTCTGCTTTCGCCTGTGAGTCTACATGATGATACTTGGGTGAAAGTTTTATTTTCCTCTTAATCTTATTAAGATACCCTTTTCTCTACATTGACTTTTTCAAGTTTCATTCTGAATGCTATGTAAATTTTTATAAAGTTTAACTGTATATTACTATGTTTAATAAATATATTTTTAAAACAAAAAAAAAGAAATGTCACGAGAGCGCCTTTAAAAAATATATAGCATAATTATGTTACATTTTGACTAACAGAAAATGTATTTTTAATTTTTCAGAATTCTTAATAAATTCAACACTTAAATCCATAATTGAATTTTAATGCAATTCTATACAGACAACAGCTTTTAATCTTTAGGTTTATTTTCATTAACTTAGGCCTAAATTTACCAATTATTTTAAATTTGTTTAAAAAACAAAATAAATTGAAGATAAGACAGATGTGAATGAGAGTCATAGCAAAATTTTTTTTTATTAGCACATACAAAAAAAAAAAAAGAAGAAGAAAAAGAATGTAAACCAATTTAATATGATCAATTCTGATAAATGAAGATAAAAAATTAACAATGAAGTAAAAATATTATTGTATTTTAGATAAAATCTTTACAGTTATAAAAAAAAAATTATATGACTAACATATATGGTAGAGTCACCAGCCAAGGCAACAGTTGGTGGCCGAAGGTGGTGGGTGTTAAGAATCATCTGATTACAAATCCAAGATGCCATTTGATAATGCTTTTTTTATTTAGATACTTACAACTGCAGATCACTTTCAAGTGAAGAAAGATTGCAAGAATTAGATGAAGAACTATCTCATATTAAATGGAACATTATTAGACATAGTGAAGTTAAAAGAAAAAATGAAGTGATAGTGGATTTAAAAAGTGGATATGTACTCTACTATAAAAATACAAATATTGGTAGTACAAATAGAGTAGGATATATTATAAATAAAAAGTGTGAAAACAATATTGTGGAGATTGATGGCATATCGGACAGAGCGGCAAGATTAGTTATTCAAATTAATAGCAGATACTAAATGCAGGTAATTGAGGTTTATGCTCCAACAAGTTCTCATAGTGATGAAGTAGTAGAAGATTTTTATATGTATGTACAAAAGGCTTTCGATCAGAGTAAAAAACATTTTAAAATTGTTATGGAAGACTTTAATGTTAGAATTGGTAAAGAAATGAAAGATCAAAGTGCTGTAGATAATATTGGTTATGCTAATAGAAATGAGAGAGGACATAGACTTGTGGAGTTTGCAGAAAAAGAAAAATGTTATATATTATGAATTCCTTTTTTGAAAAAAATATTAAAAAGAAATGAACAAGAAAGCATTCAAATGAAAGTACAACAAAATTGAATTATATTTTGACTAACAGAAAATACATATTTCATGATTGTAATGTTTTTCAATTAGTAAGATGTAAGATACATGTTAATGCAAAACCAGAGAGATAAAAATTATTAAGAAAAACAATATTTACAGTTGATATTCTTAATCTTCAGAAACATTCTAATGAACTTAAATTAGAACTTGCAAATAGTTTTCAAGTATTAATAGATCTTAAACTTGATTCAGATTTAAATGATATTAATAGAAAAATAACTGATACACTTTTAAAACTTGTAACAAAGATAGTTGGTAGAAAAAAGCAGCAATTGACCAATAAAATTTCTTCTGAGACTAGAGAATTTATGAAGAAAAGAAAGAATATGAAGTTGTACAAAAATGATGCATTAAAAAGGATTGAATACCTCGAATTTTGTAAAATGGTGCAGAAAAGAGTTGAAAATGATATAAGAAAGTATAACTGTAAACTAGCAAAGAAATCTGTAGAAGAGAATAAAAGTATCAAGAGTGTAAAACAACATTTTTGGTATTGGTAGGAAATTTATATCTGCAATAAGAAAAAAAGATGGAATTGTTACTAAAAAGAGAGATGACATCATGAAATGGATAGAAGACTTCTATCAAGAATTATATAGTAATAAAGAACAAGTACCTCTTATATCTATTATATCTACCAAATTGCACAGAATTTTAAATGAAGGAGATATGCAATTAAATTTATGAAGAAAGAAAAGGCTCTAGGTAATGATGGAATTATAATTGATATATTAAAAGAAGCAGATGAAGAAATAGAAAAAAAATTAGCAAAGTTATATATCAAATGTCTAAATGATAAAGATGTACCAGATGATTGAAAGAATGCAGTATTAATAATAATATTTAAAAAAGATGATAAAGAAGATATTAGAAATTACAGACCTATCAGTCTTTTATCAATTTTATACAAACTTTTTACCAAGATAATTATAACTCGTCTACAGAGAACATTAGATTTCCACCAACCAAGACAACAAGCTGGATTTAAAAGTGGTTTTAGCACAGTAGATCATATCTAGGTATTGGGAAAAGTTCGTTCTCTGACAAAGTTTTTATGCTTTTGATGTGTAGATTATGAAAAGACATTTAACTGTATAAGCATTTTTTCAGTGATTAAAGCTTTGGATCATCAAGGTTTAAACCCAGGATATTACTACATCTTAAGAATATTTATAAAAAAGCAACAGCAGTAATTCGATTACATAATGATACAAGGAAAGTCAACATTGAGAAAGGCGTAAGACATGATAACTCCATGTTTTCAAAACTTTTACAATAGTGCTGCAAGAAGTATTTTGAAAGATTAAAATGGAAAGTTAAAAGAATAAAAGTAAATGGAGATTATTTAAGTCATTTAAATTTTTCAGATGATATAGTTGTTTTTGTAAAGAATGTTTCAGAGCTTCAGAAAATGTTGCAAGAATTATCAGATGAAAGTAAGAATTTATGACTAAAGGTAAATGTTAAAAAAAAAAAAATGTTCAATGGATTTTCTCAAAAGCTGAAAATAAAAATTGATTATGCTAAGTTAGAAGTTAACAACTACAAATACGTGGCCAGATTCTTACTACTAATGGAAACATAATGGATGAAATTAATCATAGAATTAAAACTTGGTTGGAGTGCTTTTGAAAGGAAGGTTTTTAATAAATGTGTTTTACCAGTTTTATTTGTGGATCTGAGACTTGAACACTTAATAGAAGGGCAATGCAGAGACTTCAAATCACTCAAAGATGTATGGAAAGATGCATGTTAGAAGTACAAGTAGAGACTGAAAATGCAATACATGGGTAAGAGAACAAACAGATGTTACTGACATTGAAAGAACTAAAAGACTGAAATGGAGTTGGGGTGGACATATTTCTAGGAAGAGATGATAATAAATGGACAATTAACATTTTAAACTGGATTCCAAGAGATAGTAAAAGACCCAGGAAGACATCACATATGAGATAGATATGAAATAAGAATGTATGCAGGGATGATGTGGAGAAAAGAGGCTAGAGATTGGTGAAGATGAATTGAACTTGGAGAGACCTTCATCCTGCACTGGATTGATAATGGTTGATAATAATGATATATATATATATATATATATAAGTTGTTTTTTTTAATTTAATGGCAGTTGAGGCAGGTTTAAGAAATTAACTGAAAGTACTTATGTGGATTTAAGAACTTTATAATAGTTTGTTACCGTTAAAAATTATTATTTTTATTATAATTACAATTTTGTTTTAATTAATGGACATTATATATATATATATATATATATATATATACATATATATATATATATATATATATATATATATATATTGTAACCTGTCTGCACTGACTTTCCACATGCCCACTGTATAAATCAATCTTATCTTTAGACTAGCTCAGATATCGAACTATAAATTACATAAAAAACACCAATTTATGAGACTCAACAATTGACTATAAATATCTATTACATAATATCTAAGGTAGATTTAAGTGACAGTTACAATAGAGTGGTTTTAACATTGAGAAAGCATATAAAATATACCTCCAAATGGCATAGCTATTGTAAAATCTTCCAACCATTATTTTGGTATACTTCTTAGGAAAATCTCCACAACAGACAATGACTAACATAATCTTTCATTAAAAATAATAAATATAGTTTTACTTTTGAATATTATGTAAATAAAACACTTATTTATAAGTAGGTTTTAATGGAGAAAATATAAATTAAATGTTAATATCGATTCTAATAGATTTTAATAGATTGATTAACAACTCTAAAGATCACATTGATCGATCGTTCACCCCACACATGGTATACTTTACTGCATGCACTCAGGTCAGATGCCACATTATATATTATGGTGAAACTAAAGCTACAATCAATACTAGACTTGCTCAACACCTATACACTTACAACAGTGTTCAGAAGAACAACAATACATCCTCTGTATTTTGGAGCATGCCAAGAAATTTGTACACAACTTCACACCTGCCAATCCCATAATCTTATGCTCAGAATCAAACAATCATAAGAGAAAAATAAAAAAAGCATTCTACATTAATGAAAACATTCATGCTATCAATAGAAAAGATACTTGCTTTGAGATCTTGAAGAACTGGGCTACATAACACTGGCTTATTTAAATAACTTTGCATATATTTTATTATACATTTTTTATGATGGCTATGATTATGAGGCATGGATCCTTGAATCTTCTCCACTAAAACTTACTTATAAATGTGTTTTATTAAAAATATTGTTTATTTCCTTTCACTTATCTAATCAATTATATAAAAAATAATGAAATCCAATGTATTATAAAATATTTTATAATAAATATTGCTACCTTATGTATATCTCAAGGTCATTAACTATTTCTTTATAATAAAATAACAATTACTCTATTTAAGATAATTGAATAATAAGTGGGATTTACCAAGATCCAACTATCTTAATAATAACCACACCTAACATTACAAATACAATTTAGTTCAATAAAAAATAAAAAAGTCATATATCACATGACACCATTTCTTTTTTAAGCTTGTAAATGTAACAAAGAGCTTTGCTAATTGCTCAACAAGCTTTATGATAAATGCTAACCAAGAGAACACATTTAAAATATCTCTATCAGAAATCACACCCAATTCCCTGACCAATGGTCTCATGCTTTGTCACTCCTCAGAGAGGCACTAGCATAGTTTCAGACACTAGATCTAAAAATACCAACCCAAAGGCAGCATTTGTCTAAGAGTTAACCAGTGAGTGAAAAATCTAAAATTTTTAGACACTTAAATGTTTTCAAACCCAGCTATCTATCTCAAATAGCTATATGGGACTGAGAGATCTTCAGCCAAACCATATATTAGTAGTCTTAGCAATATAACATTATTTAAATCTTAAACAAAGACTATAAATAGTCAATAAAAAAAAATCATATCACATGATCTTATTTCTTTTTTAAGCTTGTAAAATGTAAACAAAAAGCTTTGCTAATTGCTCAACAAACTTTGTGATAAATGCTAACCAAAATATCTCTATCAGAAACCGCACTGTATCCCCTGACCAATGGTTTCATGCATTAGCACTTCTCAGAGAGCGCTAGTATAGTTTTAGACACTATATATAAAAATACTAACCGAAGCCAGCATTTATTTAAAAGTTAACCATTGAGTAGAAAATCTGACTCTTTTTTAGTTTTTATTGACTATCTATAGTCTTTGCTTTAAGTCTTAAGTGTTATTATATTGCTAAAACTATTGATTTGGCTGAAGATCTCTCAGCCCCATATAGCTATTTGAGTCAGATAGCTGGGTTTGAAGACATTTAAGTGTCTGAAAATGTCAGATTTTATATTCAGTGGTTAACTCTTAGATAAATGCTGGCTTTGGGTGGTATTTTTAGGTCTAGTGTCTGAAACTATTCTAGCCCCTCATGGAGGAGTGCCAATGCATGAAACCATTAGTCAGGGGATTGAGTGTAGTTTCTGATAGAGATATTTTAAATACTTTCTCTTGATTAGCATTTATCACAAAGCTTTTTGAGCAATTAGGAAAGCTATTTATTCACAATTTAGATCTTAAAATTAGCATATCTTTAACAACTATAATATAAAAAATTCCAAATTATTAATTACTACTATATTTTTTATCAATTACTTTATTTGTAAATTAGAAACACTAAAAATGAAACACTTTTAAAAATTGAAATAACTTTTCTTTTTTTAATAACTTTAATAAATTAATTAATCAACGTACACTGTTTTAAATTTCCAATCTCTCTTATAAACTCATATACTATCTTAAATTCATTTTAGAAATGAATTCAAATTAATTTTACATATGATTTTAAAGATAGAAATATTTCATGTTAAAAATATTATGCTCTTAAATAATATCATTTAAGTAATTATACTTTAATGTAATAAACAATTAATTTATCAAGTTTTGTTCTTTATAATATTCTCATAATTTATGTACTTAGATATGACAGAGTGATGAAAATAATTCTGAGCAGAAATAAAGCCATTAGTCTACATTTGTATTAGATTATTTGTTTATTTAAATAAACAACAATAATCAATAACAAAATTTTAACTATTACATATTATATAAAAAATATAATCACATATAATATTAGTAATATCTTTGTGCACTACTTTACTTACATATACTACTTAGAAATTAAACTTTTAAATTACATCAGTATTTTATTATTCAAATTTCAAATTCGTTATTGCTAATATATATTTCTTTTTTGCTAACATTTTATAATAATGTTTATCAGTTTTGAAAGTGGATTCAATTTTTCAATTTTTTTTACTAAATACACAATATATTATTCTTTTTACTTCCCTTCTATACAATATAAATTATATTAACAACTATACTTTGTTGGGTTTTTTATAATATAAAATATATAAGATTAAAATAAATAATGGAACCAAGATTCAACCATCCCTTGATAATCATTCATTTTATTTCATTCATCCATTCTTTCTTTTTCATCATTGATATCATTTTCTTTTAATAGGGTATCAATTTAAAATTTATTTGAGCATTATAACATTTGTTTTGCACTTACTTCAATTTCATATCAAACAACTTTCTACACCTTAGACAAGATATTATAATCTCGCTTAAAACACAACCAAATATATTTCATCCATCCTTAACTGATTTTAGTACAGTAAACTACTATATATATATATATATATATATATATATATATATGAAATGGTCTTCTTTTCCTTTTAAATAAGATGTGCTCTCATGACAAGTAGTCATTTTCTCTTAATGATGCTACCTGAATATTCAGGCTTTTGCATTAAGCTCTTATAGATCTTAACATCTTTATTTTATGGAAATTTCTCATGCGATTATGTCTCAAAACTACATATATGGGTTGTATTTTTATATTGAACTATTTCCATTATATAATATGTGTATTGAATGTCTTTAGAAAAATTTAACTTTGTTTAAATATTCCAAATACATTCAACTGTTAGTAATAGCCCATCAAACAAGTTAGTATATGCACAACATTTCAACAGATATTTTTCTTCATTCTTCTTCAGGTGTTGCTGGCCTGACCAGTGACAGTACTAGCATGGGATTTGAACTTGGACCCTTAGATTCTTGAGTGTTGAATTTTTAGGTAATGCTCTAACCAATTGAACCATCCTTCCAAAGACCACAGTCTGTAGTAATTTTATATACTTTCCTGTGAGATTCATCCTGATTTCCCTACTTTTTGCTAAGAGCAATAGAGGTTTTCATACATTATGTATAGACACACTAGGTTGGCTTAAGGGATTTTTTGCCATTGCCATGTGAGCAGCTTCTTTAAATTTTCTTCTTTGTACCTTTTCTTCTCTATCCAATATTTTTGCATTTTCCCAATTGAACATATGTTCACTACCAGTCTGCTACCTTAGATACATCTGTTTTCTCTCTTCTAATCATCAGTTCATGTTCTTGAAAATGCTTTTCAATGGGATGACTGGTCTTACCAATATATGTTCTTCCAAATGTATCTTTTTGTTAAGGCTAGGTATGCTGAAGAAGGTCAATTTCTTAAAAAAATTTAAATGAAGATAGTTGTAATGTTATAATTATAATGATTTAAAGGGACTTAAACTTTTTTAAAATGAATTTATAAGTAGTTAGAGAATATTTTAAAACCATTCTAGCTATCAAAATTATAAAATAAAAGCAGAATAATTTAATATTTGATGGTTAAAATAAATGATATTAACCATACTTTAAAATATGTTTAATATTCTATTAAATAAATATTTTAAAATCAATATTATACAGTGTATTTATAAATATATTTGAATAAATTAATAAATCTGTTCTTGGAATAAGTTAAAACTATTTAATAATTATTTATTAAAGTTCTTAATATTTTATGGTGTACCAAATATTTCACTTTTATTTATTGTTATACAAAATGTTAAATTTACTATTTTAAATTTTATTATTATATTTAATATTTCATATTATGTATATTTTTAGATTAAATATTCATTTAATTTTTTTTTCAGACAGTAAGTTTCAAAAATTGCAACATTTATGTCTGAAAAAGCTTATCACATGATTGGAAATATCTGTGTAATGCTTGCATGGAATCAAAGAAAGTTTTAGTTACTTTCTAAAATTATTGATAAAGTGAGAACATTTGAACATGATAAAATAAGTTTGGAATAATATTTTAGCTGGTTTTTAAAGATATTTTAAACTAATAAATGTAGATTAAAATTGATACATTAAATTAAATACTTGCTTATAATTTAATAAATTGGTAAAAATTAATAAATTATATTATTTTAAATTATTTTGTTTGGTTGAATAGAGTTCTAAAATAAATTAACCTTTCAGTGGGTTCAATGCAGCAATGCATCAAAGGCTTTGGATCACTCTAAATCAGTTATTTTTTGGGCTGTGGTGATGTATTTATACGTGTTGGAAACTTTAGAAAAAGTTCCATAAGATGCTGCCATCTCTTGAAGTATTTTATAAGTAAAAAATCAATATTAGGAGGGTTTTAAGTTGAACAAAAGAGGAAGGCCAATGCTGATTGGTTCGATAATCTATTCTCAATTCTTATTGGCTGATGATTTCAATAAATATGTTTTCACCGCTGAAAATAAAAATATATGTTTTAGAGTGTTGTTTTTATTATTTTTCGTACATATTATAGATTATCTGCTGAAAATATAGTTATTTTACAAAAGTAGTAAGGTTTTATTAAAAAATTATATACTTTACACGATAGTAAATTGAAAATTTTACTAAAAAATTCTTTAAAAATTCGTAACGGTAAATCTGGGAGGGATATAAATGACATTTATTTTGTTTGTAATTTGTTTGTAATGTTTTCTTTGATTTTTCCACTTTTGAATATTTCTATAAAATAAAAAATAAAAATATATTTTTGAAAAAACATTCATTTACTTTCCTAACATTACAAATAATTAATATACTTTTTGAAAATGAAACTAAAATTAATATATATTAAAAGATGAAAATATTTCAATCAAAGAGTTTGTCAATTGACCAATTAAAACTTTCAGAGTTTTTCCTCTCTTGGCCAATAATGAAGTACACTATGGAAAGGTTAAGAATTAAATATTTTATTATATTTTTTATTTAAAAGATGACT